>JBBPBR010000003.1:60232396-60243409 GCA_037974775.1 Cicer pinnatifidum
CATTAATTAATTTATATTATAAAAGAAAAGAAAAAATAAAGTATTAAATTAAACAGGATTAGCGATATTTCAAATAACATACATTGAAGTTCAAAGAAAAATATTTTTTTTATTGTATTATAGATTTCTCCAAATTTAACCTATCTTAATTTAAAACTAGAGATCATAAATAAAGTAAAAATAGTGTAACATCCTAATAACCAATTTTGTAAATCTCTTGGGTAAAAATCAAATGATTTATTTCTCCAATCGAAGAATATTTTTTTTATAAAATAATATCTCATATTTCGCATCTAGCTTCTCTACCCTTTGATTACTTAAACTATACAAAACCATTTCATTGTCCATATTTTCGAAAAATATTTCACAATTCTTACCTACTCCAATAGGCCACGACAATATCGACAAATCAATAGTGAAAAGTTTAATCCATGATTCTTTCACACCCACTTCACATAAAACTGATATGTCAAAATTAGATGTACAACAAATCCATGAGATCAAAGAAATGCATCCGTTTAACGCCGTTAAGTGTAACTTCCATGCAGCCACGTCTGAGGCTATATCTAAAGGAATGGGTGTTTTAACAAGTACCTCATTGCACAAGTTAAATGATGCCAAGCCTGCACAAAATAGAGGTTTACTTGAATGCCACCAATGACATATTCCATTCATGTAAAGTCGTTGGCCAGATAAACACCTACACACTTCAATCGCAGAGAAATCTAAATCGAGTTTCTTCCAAGAGTTACTTCGAAGGCTATAGATCTCCCAACATGATTCTTTTGATAAATCCTTTGGCACATCACTATATGAAATAGCATAATTTGCAAGATCATCGAAATCAAATAATCTATAAGATATGTTTCTAATCAACTTATAATCATCTGTAACTTTGTCGTAACCAAATCCATGAGGTTGAACAAGAGCATGATGATAGGGCAATATAGAAAGAGGGCTTGTAGGAATGATCTTGTATTCCTCAATTGCTGGATTATATAATACAACTCTTCCATTAAATTGGTAGAAGCAAATAATTCCAGTAATACTACCAGAGTCCAATGCACCAAAATAGGATCCTTCCTCTTGAAAAGGATATTGCCAATTTAATTTCTCCATATTCTCAATGCTATCACCAGAAAGTGAGTACAATTCATTAGTTCTTGATCGTAGGAGAAGAAACGTATCATCATAGTAAACATGATTATTTGATATGAAATTGTTGCGCAATACGAACATGAAATGATGGTTTTCAAATAAAAGGGCCCATGACTTGTGTATGCATCCAAACCGCTTCAAAGATTTTAGAGGCAATTTACATAGAATGCAAAATGCAAGATGATCAGGTATGTAGTTCCTAAACTTTTCACTTGTCACACTTGTAGATTTTCCCATATTTTCCCGAACTGTAATTTGGTAGGCAAGGAGTTGTGGTGATCAAATCAAGAAATGAGAGAAGAAAACATACAGATTCAAGAAAAGTTGAATTAAGCGTCAGTCGGACAAAATTCACTCACTTATGCTTGATTTTTTAATTTTCAATTTTCAAATTTAAATTAATTTATCCATAATTAAGAAGTATCCATAATTGAGAAGTATCCATAATTAATCCACACACGTCTAATTAATTGATTCACAATATAAAACAATAAATCTCAAACACACCTAATTAATTGATTCACAACATAAAATAGAACAGCTCAAAACACACCAAATTAATTAATTCAAAATACTAAAATTAAAGCATAAAATTGAACAATTTGACTTATATTTCAAATAACATACATTGAAGTTTATAGAAAAATATATTTTCTTATTGTATTATAAATTTCTCCAAATATTAACTATTTTAATGTAAAACTAGAGGTTATATAGTAAAATAAAAGAATGTATCATCCTAATAACCAATTTTATATATCTCTTGGTTAAAAATCAAATAATTTATTCCTCCGATTGAAGAATAAATTTTCATCCTAATAACCATTCTCACTGTTCAAACCAAGTTCCTTCACCATCTGAGTACTTAACCTAAAGAAAATTATTTCATCATTTTCTTTTTAGAAAAAAATGTCACTCTTCTTACCTATTCCAATAGGTAGCCGCGTAAGGAAAGACAGTGGCACAATAGTGAAAAGTTCAGTTCATTATTCTTTCACACCAACTTCACATAAAATTGATACGATAAAAAATTAGTTGTACCAAAATTCCTTGAGATCAAAGCAATGGATCTGTTTAATGCCACTAATTGTATCTACCATGGATCCAAGTATGAGGTTATGTCTAAGAGAGTGGCTATTTTAACAAGTACCTCATTGCCCAAGTTAAATGATGTCAAGTCTACTCTATTATGAGTTGCACGTAAATGTCACCACTTCTCTATTCACATAAGTGAATCTATCAACAATACTCCTATAGATGCGTTCTCCTCTTCACGTGGAGTATAGATCTTATTAAGAATTTCTATTATCTCATCCTATCATCACTTTAGGAATCATGTTTCTCTGTTTTATAATAGCATGTCCATGTCATATCACTCCATGACTTGTTATTATTCATTGAACTTAATTCTTGGGATCTCCAGTATTTTAGGTTGAGTTACCATCACGACTGGCTCATTGATCCATATAAGAAATAGTCTTACCCTTTTGGACCTATTTACAAAATTTTCTTTTGCTACTCATTTTGCCAAAGGATATGCTAAGTTTTCCTCAATGCATACATGATCCACTCTAAAAGTTCATTTTGAAAGTAACTCTCTAATTGTGTTGTGCTTAAATGAATTTGTCGTCTCTTACCATTGTAATAACGATTCTTAATTTTGGCAATAGTTGTGGTACTATTGCAGTGGATCAACATAACTAGTGTTAGTTTTTCCCATATAGGGACCTCAGCTAGCAAGCACCTAAACCAACTCGCTTCTTCACTAGCGATTGTTATTGTTATCATTTCAAACTTCATAGTGGACTCAGTCAATATCTTTGATTTCCAAGATATAACTCCACCAACTATGTTAAATATATAGCCACTGGTTTCTAAGGAGTCATCTAATATAGTTTTCCGATCAACATCATTGTGTCCTTCAAGGATAGTAGAAAATTTTTTATATTGTAAATATGAGATTCATGGTTTGTTTAAGGTACCTCATGTCTCTCTCAATAGCATACCAATGCTCCATACTAGATCTACAGGTAAACTGGGAAAATAGTCCAAAGATATAGGCAATGTCAGGTCTAATACAGTTAGTGGCACACATGAGGCTAGCAATGATTCTGGCATATTCAGTTTATATAAAACCTTCACCAGTGTTTTTGAAAAGCTTTACACTAGGATCATATGGTGCGCAAGCAGGTTTACAGTCAAAATAATTGTATTTCTTTACGATATTTTCAACATAGTGAAATTGATCCAAAGAAATTCCCTTTTTTGACATAGTGATTTTGATTTCAAGGATTACACTTGCTTCTTTGAGGTTTTTCATATTAAAGTTTTTACAAAACAATGATTTCACAGTATTTACAACATGAATATTAGAATCAAATATGAAGAAGTTGTCTACATAGAGACATATGATAGTGCAAATTCCATTTTCATATTTGTGAAAAATAGATTTGTCACTTTCATTCACTTTAAACTCATTCAATACAATCAAGTTACCAAATTTTTTTATAACATTACTTAGAAACTTGTTTAAAACCATAAAGAGATTTATCTAACTTACATACCTTGTTTTCTTTTCCATGAATCACAAAACTTTTGGGGGTTGTTCCATATGGATTTCTTGTTACAAGTCACCATTTAGAAAAAAAACGTTTTTACATCTATTTGGTGTACCACCTAGTTATGAATAACAACAAGTGAAATTAGTACCCCTAATGGATGTAATTCTAGTGAATTGTGAAAAAGTGTCGAAGAAATCTATATTTTCTCTTTATATAAAACTTTGGCTACAAGGTTAGCCTTGTATTTATCAACAATTACATCAAGTTTTTAGTTACTTTTTCAAATCCTTCTATAGCATATCGATTTTAAACTATGAGGTAAGTCTACTAAATGTTAGGTCTTGTTAGACTGTAGAGAATCTATCTCATCATTTATAGCTTCTTTCCGTTGTAGCCAAAGACAACAAAGTTTCTTGAAGATTTGTAGGATCTTCTTCTAAAGTATTGGTCGTATAATTGGATCCATAATCTTTATTAAATCTTGTTCTTTTACTTCTTCGAGAATTTGTTACACCTTGTTCGTTGCTTTTAACGCTTCTGGTGACAAGAACATGACTTATTTTGGTGCCCCCATTATTTTCCAACTTGAAAGGGAATATTTTTTTTCATAAAATTCAACACCTTTTAACTATATGATCACTTTAGAGTTTAGTCCATAAAAGCTATACGCTTTGTTGTTTACAATATACCCAATGAATACATATACACATGCTCTATTGGCGAGTTTAACTCGCTTGGAATCGGGGATTCTGACATAAGGCAAACACCCCAATTTGAAAATAAGAAAAGTTGGATTATATTTTCTTCAAAATCTCATAAAGAGATGTTTTTCTTTAATACTTGGGACCTCTATTCAAAGCAGGGCAAAATATTTAATAAAATTTCCCCTACTAATCACAACAATTAGTTCAGTAAGAATTTTATTCTTTCTTTCAGCTTTATCATTCATGTCAGGTGAATATGGTGCAGTAGTTTTATGTATAATTGCATGCAATGTATAAAAATCATTAAACAAACTAAAATCATACTAGGTTCCTTTCTCACTAAAAACCTTTTAATATTTCTATTCAATTGATTTTCAATTACAAAGATCCTAAACATGTCAAGAGATATACATTTATTTTTCATTAGATAAAGAAAAGTATAGTCAAAACAACTGTCAATAAAAGTGATAAAATCTAAAGGCTTATATTCTCTAACTATTGATTTATGTGAACCCTTGGTTATTTTATTTTGACTACAAAAATCACAGTTTCAAAATCATTTAAGGATATCTTTCTAATTAAACCTAAGTTACTTAAGTTTGAAATCATGCATTTGTTCACATGAAAGAGTCTAACATTCTAAATATTAAAATCACACAACATATAAGTAGAAGAATACATTTTATTAAATTCAAAATTTAACTTAAATATGTCATCAGTGGTGTACCCTTTCCCAAAGAAATGTCATTTTTAGAAATGGTGTACAAATATGCCTCTATAGAGTGACTAAATCTTGTCTTATTCGGATGAAAATCATAAACCACATTCTTGACCTTCCTAATCAATGCTTTCTTGAGCTGAACTTCAACTACATGTCTCCAATACCCACTACATTAGTGGTGTGAAAATCTCCCAACAACACTTTCTATATTTAACATCAGTGTATGTTTTAAACATAACACAATCATAACAGACGTGGTGATAGGCACCCCTATTAATCTACCAACCATCTGATCCACCAACAATATTGATTTTAGTTATCATAGCAACGAATTGGTCTTCAATCACATTAGCATGTTGTGCCAAGGTTGGCATGTTCCTACACTTGCATGCCATATGACCTAGTTTTCTACATTTATAGCAAGTGAGTAATGAGCCATAGTCATTTCTAGGAGATGGTTGCTCCTTCACAATTGGGACATTTGGAGGGTTTCCATTCTTGTTGGTGTTCTTCATATTGCAGTTATGATTCTTTAGTGGTTTAACAGTTTGCTTCAGATCTGCACCGAAGAACTTCTTCTTGTTGTTCGAAACAACTAATACTTCATTTTTCTTGTCTTGCTTCCAGAATTCTTCCTTAATTTGGAGACACATTATCACACTCTATAATTTCATGCTAAAGAATTATTGTACATTTTCCAACGATCTAAGAACCAAATCATTATGCTTACTCAGATAAAAAGAATATTATTTGTACCTCAGTTTAATAGAATGAGACTTAATTTTAAGGTCCTGTAAAGTATGTCATGTGTTGTAGTGCCCTAAAAAATATGACAATATAAGAATAATAAATTTGTAATGTTTATAATTTATGTACACGTCCACTTCCATTAATTCGATATATATACAAACTAGTTTTTGATTCTCATTTGAGTCCACTAATTTTCAAATACTTAGATGATGTAATATACTCTCCCACTAATCCGACATGTATACTCTGTATTAATATAATATTTAATAGTGGAATATAAATTTTGAAAATAAATTTATTGCATTAAGATATAATAATTATAAGTAATGTTGTCTAATGATGTCATGCTTAATAGCGGGATACTAAATTTCTAGTGCAAAATTATTAATTGGTTTTAAAATTTTATCACTATTAGATTTTCATATATTTAGCACACATTTTACACAAAAATAATATAACAATGTTATTAAGACAAGTGGTTACATGATAAGCAAATATTGTTTATTTCTATTTGAAACAAACTACATTGCTGCAGAAGACGTAAGCAAATATTGTTTATTGCCATTTGAAACAACTTTTGAGGCACATCTATCCTATTTAATTAAAATAACATACAATAAATAATGCAATTAGTTAGTTTACTATATATATACTAAGCAATTTCACTATTGAAATAATTCTTTTAAAAACTTTTTTTTTTCTTCTCTTTCTCAATTAGTACATTTTATCATGTGACCTTATTCAGTAAATCAAATTAAACTCTAATGAGTTTCTAACACCAATGAATCATTAAATCAACTATTTCAAATAAATTGAGTGCCTAAAATCAGCCTTGTAATAAACTTTACTAAATATATTAAACTATACATATTATGTTATACTATACTATATAATTAAATAAATTACTTTCTAACTTGTCCATTCAACAATCTAATTATAATATGGTGCTCATAGTCCTTAAGGACCAAATAAACGAAAAGACCTCCAAGAAATAAAGGTTGTTCAGGATAATGATGGTGATGCATGTTATCCTGGTGCTACTCATACTCATCCTGATCATGTTGTATATGTTCCATAGTGTTTTTTATTCCTCTGGTCCTTACTAGAAAAAAAAATTAAATGAAAAATATATAAACAAACAAATTGGAAAAATTATTTTGACCGGAAAATTTATGGAACAAAATTTTTGAGATTATTGTTCAATGTTTTTTATATTTTTGGGAGTTAATTTGAACTGGAAATTGAATACCTTTGAAATTTTCAGTTGAAATTATTTTCTCTTCTGCAAATATAAGCTATTTTAATGTAAAACTAGAGGTAATATACAAAAGTAAAAATAATGTAATATCCTAATAACTAATTCTAAAAATCTCTTGGGTTAAAATCAAATGATTTATTCCTCCAATTGAAGAATTTTTTTTTATTTATAAAATAATATCTCACACTTCACACCAAACTCATCCACCTTCTGATTACTTAAACTAAAGAAAACTATTTCATCTTTGAAATTTTCGAAAAAAAATATTTCATCCTTCTTACCTTCTCCAAAAGACCAAGAATAGCAAGAAAATAACGATAGTTCAACAGTGAAAAGTTTAGTCTATGATTCTTTCACATCAACTTCACATAAAATTGATATTTTAAAATTAGTTGTACCAAAAATCCATGAGATCAAAGCAATGGATCCGTTTAACTCTGCTAAGTGTATCCACCATGAATACATGTCTAAGGCTATGTCTAAGAGAATGGGTGTTTTAACAAGTACCTTATTACCCAAGTTAAATGATGTCAAGTCTGCCCCATTCAACACTACACAACACTTGAAAAATAGAGACATTTATATTGAGCTTCCTCCAAGAGTTACTTCGAAGGCTATAGATTTTCCAACATGAGTCGCCTGATAAATCTTTTGGCACATCTCTATATGAAATACCATAATATTCAAAATCATCGAAATCAAATGAACTATAAGATATGTTTCTAATCAACTTATAATCATTTCTAACTTCGTGATAACCAAATCCAGAAGGTTTAACACGAATATGGCGATAGGGCGATACAAAAAGAGGGCTTGTAGGAATGATTTTGTATTCCTCGATTGTTGGGTTCCATAATACAACTCTTCCATCAAATTGATAGAAACAAATAATTCCAGTAATACTACCACAGTCCAATACACAAAAATAGAGTTCCTCTGGAAAATGGTATTGCCAATATAATTTCTTTGTATTCTCAATGCTATCACAATAAAGTGAATAAAAATAATTAATTTCTAATCGTAGGAATAGATTCGTATCATCATGGTAAACATGATGATTTGATATAAAATTATTGCAAAATACACACACGAAATGATGATTTTCAAATAAGAGGGCCTATGACTTGTGTATGCCTCCAAACCTCTTCAAAGATTTTAGAGGCAATTTAGATAGAATTAAAAATGTAAGATCATCATGTAAGTAGTTCCTAACCTTTTCACTTGTTATACTCGTAGATTTTCCCATATCTTCTCGAATTGTAATTTGGCAAACATAGAGTTGTGGTGATCAAATCAAGAAGTGAGAGATGAAAACATACGGATTCAAGAAAATTTGAATCAAGCGTCACTTATGTGTGAGGTCAGAAGAATGGATAATGAGATGGCAAAGTAGGGAAAAATTCACTCTAGTTATTTAACATCTTTTATCCTTTGTTTGAAATTCTTAGGCTTATTAGCAAAGTTTTCTATAGATACCTTTTATTAACAAATATTAATATGGATACTTCTCAAGTATATCAATGAGTGATATAAGAATATAAAAATAATTGTGGAATACTTATCCATAAAAAGTACATGTTACTTTTGTGTTGACATTGAGATGTTTGTTTAGACATTGTCAAAATTAATATTTTAAGATAAATAACATGATTACAATTTTTTTTTTTAAATGTAAATTTTCCTTTTTTATTTTTGATACAAAATCCTAATTTTTTTAAAAAATAAATACTATATACTTTAACCTTAAGCTGTAATAAATAGTATTTAAGAATATATTTCAAATTGAGTAAGTAAAAAAATTAATGTAAAAAAGTTTTTTTAAAATAATTAACATCAACCCAAAAGTCCATAATAAGAAATTATTGAAATGTTTTCCCTTGTTTTGAAATTCTTAAGCTTGCCAAAATGGGTGTGGTCGTCTTTCATTATTAGTTGATTTATCTGTGCTCTTAATTTAACAAATGGTTAAAACTCTAAAATATAAAAAGTTCAATTACTAATTCATCAAACTTGAAACACGCCTAATTAATTGATTCATAATATAAAACAAGAAAGTTTGAAACACACCTAATTGGTCATTCATAATATATTACAAGAAAGCTAAAAACAAACGACACAATTAATTCATGTTATAAAAGAAAAAAAAATAAAGTATAAAATTAAACAGGATTACCGATATTTCAAATAACATACATTGGAGTTCAAAGAAAAATATGTTTTTTTCATTGTATTATAGATTTCTCCAAATTTAACCTATTTTAATTTAAAACTAGAGATCATAAATAAAGTAAAAATAGTATAACATCCTAATAACCAATTCTATAAATCTTTTGAGTAAAAATCAAATGATTTATTCTTCCAATCGAAGAAAATTTTTTTTATAAAATAATATCTCATATTTCGCATCTAGCATCTCCACCCTTTGATTACTTAAAC
Source organism: Cicer pinnatifidum (assembly GCA_037974775.1). Classification (NCBI taxonomy): domain Eukaryota; kingdom Viridiplantae; phylum Streptophyta; class Magnoliopsida; order Fabales; family Fabaceae; genus Cicer; species Cicer pinnatifidum. Next base: position 60,241,985 of record JBBPBR010000003.1, read on the forward strand.
TATACAAAACCATTTTATTGTCCATATGTCTGAAAAATATTTCACCATTCTTACCTACTCCAATAGGCCATGAAGGGACATACATCGACAAATCAATAGTGAAAAGTTTAATCCATGATTCTTTCACACCCACTTCACATAAAATTGATATGTCAAAATTAAATGTACAATAAATCCATGAGATCAGAGAAATACATCCGTTTAACGCCGTTAAGTGTATCCTCCATGGAACCACGTCTGAGGCCATGTATAAAGGAATGGGTGTTTTAACAAGTACCTCATTGCACAAGTTAAATGATGCCAAGCCTGTACAAATTGGAGGTTTAATTGAATACCACCAATGACATATTCCATTCATGTAAAGTTGTTTGCCAGGAAGATCACAATACAGTTCAATCGGAGAGTAATCTAAATCGAGTTTCTTCCAAGAGTTACTTCGAAGGCTATAGATCTCCCAACATGATTCTTTTGATAAATCCTTTGGCACATCACTATATGAAATACCACAATTTGCAAGTTCGTCGGGATTAAATAATCTATAAGATATATTTCTAATCAACTTATAATCATCTGTAACTTTGTCGTAACCAAATCCATGAGGTTTAAAATGAACATGATGATAGGGCAATATAGAAAGAGGGCTTGTAGGAAGGATCTTGTATTCCTCAATTGCTGGATTATATAATACAACTCTTCCATCAAATTGGTAGAAACAAATAATTCCAGTAATACTACCAGAGTTCAATACAGCAAAATAGGATCCTTCCTCTTGAAAAGGATATTGCCAATTTAATTTCTCCATATTCTCAATGCTATCACCAGAAAGTGAGTACAATTCATTAGTGTTTGATCGTAGGAGAAAAAACGTATCATCATAGTAAACATGATTATTTAATATCAAATTGTTGCACAATACGAACATGAAATGTTGGTTTTCAAATAAGAGGGCCCATGACTTGTGTATGCATCCAAACCGCTTCAAAGATTTTAGAGGCAATTTGGATAGAATGCAAAATGCAAGATGATCAGGTATGTAGTTCCTAAACTTTTCACTTGTCACACTTGTAGATTTTCCCATATTTTCTCGAACTATAATTTGGTAGGCAACGAGTTGTGGTGATCAAATCAAGAAATGAGAGAAGAAAATATACAGCTTCAAGAAAATATGAATTAAGCGTCAGTCGGGCAAAATTAATTTATAATCATTACTATAGACAATTATTGTTTAGCTTAATTGAGAAGTATCCATAATTAATCAATACACGTCTAATAAATTGATTCACAATATAAAGCAATAAATCTCAAACCACACCTAATTAATTGATTCATAACATAAAATAAAACAGCTCAAAACACGCCAAATTATACTAGAGGTTATGAATTCAAATAAGACCGTAAAAATACATCAACGTTAAATATCTAGAA
>JBBPBR010000003.1:60243730-60266998 GCA_037974775.1 Cicer pinnatifidum
TATAAAAGAAAAAAAAATAAAGCACAAAATTGAAAAGAGTGACCGATATTTTAAGTAACAAACATTGAAGTTCAAAGAAAAATGTGTTTTTTCATCTCCAAATATAAGCAATTTTAATGTAAAATTATAGGTCATTTAGAAAAGTAAAAATAGTGTAACATCCTAATAACCAATTCTAGAAATCTTTTGGGTAAAATTCAAATGGTTTATTCCTCCAATTGAAGAAATTTTTTTTTATAAAATAATATCTCACACTTCACACCAAGCTCATCCACCTTCTGATTACTTAAATTAAAGAAAACTATTTCATCTTTGAAATTTACAAAAAATATTTAACCCTTCTTATCATATCCAAAAGACCACGAAAAGCAAGACAATAACGATAGTTCAATAGTGAAAAGTTTAGTCTATGATTTTTTCCCATCAACTTCACATAAAATTTATATGTTAAAATTAGTTGTACCAAAAATCCGTGAGATCAAAGCAATGGATCCATTTAACTCTCCTAAGTGTATCCAAAGCAATGGATCCGTTTAACTCTCCTAAGTGTATCCAAAGCAATGGATCCGTTTAACTCTACTAAGTCTATCCACCATGAATACATGTCTAAGGCTATGTCTAAGAGAATGGGTGTTTTAACAAGTACCTCATTGCTTCGTGTTAAATGATGTCAAGTCTACCCCATTCAACAATAAACAACACTTGAAAATTAGAGACATCTATATTGAGTTTCCTCCAAGAGTTACTTCGAAGGCTATAGATTTCCCAACATGAGTCATCTGTTAAATTTTCAGCACATCACTATATGAAATACCATAATATTCAAAATCATCGGAATCAAATGAACTATAAGATATCTTTTTAACCAACTTATAATCATTTCTAACTTCGTCGTAATCAAATCCATGAGGTTTAACACGAATATGATGATAGGGAGATACAAAAAGAGGACTTGTAGGAATGATTTTGTATTCCTCGATTGATGGGTTCCATAATACAACTCTTCCATCAAATTGATAGAAGCAAATAATTCCAGTAATACTACCAGATTCCAATACAGAAAAATAGGGTTCTTCTGGAAATCGATATTGTCAATTCAATTTCTCTGTATTCTCAATGCTATCACTAGAGAGTGAATAATAATAATTAATTTATGATCGTAGGAGGAGAGTCGTATCATCATAGTAAGCATGATGATTTGATATAAAATTGTTGCGAAATACGCACATGAAATGATGGTTTTCAAATAAGAGGGCCTATGACTTGTGTATGCCTCCAAACCGCTTCAAAAATTTTAGAGGCAATTTAGATAGAATTGAAAATGCAAGATCATCATGAATATAGTTCCTAACCTTTTCACTTGTTATATTCGTAGATTTTCCAATATCTTCTTGAATTGTAATTTGGCTAACATAGAGTTGTGGTAATCAAATCAAGAAGTGAGAGATGAAAACATAAGGGTTCAAGAAAATTTGAATCAAGCGTCACTGTATGTGTGAGGTCAGAAGAATGGATAATGAGATGGCAAAGGATGGCAAAATTCACTCTAATTATTTAGCAATTTTTACCCTTTGTTTGAAATTCTTAGGCTTATTAGCAAAGTTTTCTATGAATACGTTTTATTAACAAATATATTTATGGATACTTCTCAAGTATATTAATGAGTGATATAAGAATATAAAAATAATTGCGGAATACTTATTCATAAAAAGTTCATGTTATTTTTGTGATGACATTAATAGGTTTGTTTAGACATTGTCAAAATTAATATTTTTAAATAAATAACATGATTACAATTTTTTTTAAATGTAAATTCTCCTTTTTATTTTTGATACAAAATCTTAATTTTTTTTAAATAAATACTATATACTTTAATCTTAAGCAATAATAAGTAGTATTTAAGAATATATTATAAATGGAGTAGGTAAAAAAATTAATGTAAATTTTTTTTTTTTAAATAATTGACATCAACCCAAAAGTCCATAATAAGAAATTATTGAAATGTTTTACCCTTGTTTTCAAATTCTTAAGCTTGCCAAAATGGTTGTGGTTGTCTTTCATTATTAGTTATGATTTATTTATGCTCTTAATTTAACAAATGGTTAGAACTCTAAAAAGTTCAATTACTAATTCATCGAACTTGAAACACGCCTAATTAATTAATTCATAATATAAAACAAGAAAGCTTGAAACACACCTAATTGATAGATTTATAATATATTACAAGAAAGCACAAATTACGGATCATTAATTAATTCATATTATAAAAGAAGAAAAAATAAAGCAAAAAATTGAACTTGATTACCGATATTTCAAATAACATACATTGAATTTCAACGAAAAATATGTTTTCTCATTGTATTATAAATTTCTCCAAATAGCTTACTATAGATCATAAGTAAAGTAAAAATAGTGTAACATCCTAATAACTAATTCTAAATTTCTCTAGGGTAAAAATCAAATGATTTATTTATCCAATTGAAGAATATTTTTCTTATAAAATAATATCTCATATTTCACACCAAACTTATCCACTTTTTGATTACTTAAACTATACAAAACTATTTCAACATCCAAATTTTGGAAAAATATTTCACCATTCTTACCTACTCCAATAGGCCACGCTACCAAAGGCAATGACGGTACATCAATATTGAAAAGTTTAATCCTTGATTCTTTTACACCAACTTCACATAAAAGTGATATATCAAATTTAGTTGTAGGATAAAACCACGTGATCAAAGAAATGCATCCATTTAACGCCGTTAAGTATATCGTCCCTGGACCCACGTGTGAGATCAGTGGCGGAGCTTGACTGAAAAGTTTGGGGTGGCCGACATAAAAATATATTATATAAATTAAATATATAAATAATATTATGTAGCAAATAATTAAGTTGTAATAAACACAAAAATAAAGTATCAAATAATTTAACTATATCACTTAAAAATACCTTAAAGTAATTCCCTACGCTCTTTAATTAACTTGAAATCATCAATAATAGACTCAGAACTGATACTTGCAGCAATTTCTCTTTCTATGTAAACGGTCATGCTATCTGCCAAAAAGTCGGCTTCCATCTTATTTCTTAACCTTGATTTAATAATTTTCATTGCTGAAAAAGATCTTTCAGTTGTGGCAGTAGAAACCACAAGAGTCATGATAAGACGAAGTAATCTATCAATCAAGTAGAAATTTTGCGTCTTTTCAGTTGCAACCAGTGGCGGATCTTGCTCAAAATATTGGGGGAGCGACAAATATTAACTAAAAGATTATAATTGAAATTCATAAAAGTTATATAGTTTTATCAAAGATTCAACATAATATCAATACACAATAAAAATATAATATGTGAAAAGAGACGTTTACATTGAATTAAAGTTGTACCCTTCGTTCTCCTAAAGCCTTGAAATCATCGATAATTGAATCGGAACTAAAGGTTTCAGCTATTTCTTTTTCAATATAAAGCATCATATTGTCAGCAAGAAATTCATCATCCATCTTGTTACACAGTCTTGTCTTGATAATCTTCATTGCTGAAAATAATCTTTCTGTAGTAGCTGCAGAAACCAGAAGAGTTAAGATAAGACGAATTAATCGATCAATTAAATAATATGTATCCGCCTTCCCTTGTTTTTTTAGAGCTTCACATAACTCAGACATAGTTGACAAGCTATTCAAATTTGGATTACTAACAACGTCAAGAATAAAGTGCTTCAATTGAAATCTCAAATTAATTTTATCTTGATAATTAAAATCCACAGGATAAAATTTATTTACAAGAGCACATATATTATCCATATCAAATGCTTTGTAAATATCTTTAGGAACCAAACTATTTCTTAGACTCAAAAGCTCCATTGTTTGCGCACAAAATCTGTGATTCAATTCCTGCAATTGCTGATCAATTGTAACACAAAAGAGATTCACTCTATATTGTTGACCCACTGTGATGTGATCATGTTGATGACGAGCGCGTCCTTCGCGCTCTATATAAATAGCATTACAATTGGGGGAATCAATATCATGCTGCTCACAAAATAATATCACATTTTTCATAAATCATCCCAACCATCATCTTTCAACTTCTGAATTAATATTTTTGTATTATCAACTAATTGCATTGCATTAAGTATATCTTTAGATTTATGTTGTAAAGCTTGACATAGATGATCTGTAATTCCCATAATCTCTTTCATCATGTGCAAAATCAATATATACTCAAATGATTTCATAAGCTTATGAGCAGCATTAGCATTACCACGTGTAGAATAACATGTTCCATTTCTTCTAATATCTTGAAGAACTGCACAAGTTGGATTATACAAATTTATCATACTACAAACAGAAGAAAAATGTGAGCTCCAACGAGTATCGCTGGCTCCTTTCAAATTGCAAATTTGATTTTGTCCACTACCACTTTCAAGTTCACCAATCTCCAACAAAGTTGAAATCTCCTCTAATATGGCACTTTGCAATTCATCATGTCGCTTACTAGAAGAACACAAAATATTGATGATAAAAGTTAAGTGTGAAAAGAAATCATGAATAGGAAAAACTTCTCTAGAAGCAGTAACCAAAGCAAGTTGTAATCTATGTGCAAAACAATGTATATAATAAACATAAGGACAATCTTTGAGAAATAATGCTTGTAATCCATTCCACTCCCCTCTCATATTACTAGCACCATCATACCCTTGTCCATAGATATTTAAAACATCAAGACCATACCGAGAAAGAACATCACAAATGACTTTTTTAAGAGTGATCGCCATAGTGTTTTTAACATGCACAAGACCAGAAAAACGTTCTTGTATCAATCCATTTTTATCCACAAACCTCAAAATAATAGCCATTTGCTCCCTTAGAGATTCATCACGTGATTCATCAACAATTATGCAAAATTTAGAATCCTCAATCTCTTCTGGAATATAGCTTTTCACTTTACTAGACATGATATGCAAAATTTCCTTTTGAATTTTAGGAGAGGTATACTTTGAATTATATGGAGCATTCTCTAGCACTACTTTTGCAAGTTCATCATTGTATGATGCTAAGAGTTTGATCATTTCAAGAAAGTTACCTCTATTTTTTGATACTAGTGATTCGTCGTGGCCACGAAAAGCACAAGCTTGAAATGTGAGCCAACGAATTGAATCAATAGAGCTTTCGAGACGAAGTCTATTTTTGTTGATGAGATCGGCACTCTGCATATTAAAGCCATTTATGATGTACATAAATTGATTGCACAAGTCTTGACATGCTTTCATTGCATTATTGTGAAACGAACAAGGACTCTCTCCAATATGTTTAAGAATAGCACAATGCTTTTTGGGAATGACCTTTCTCCATGCTTTAAATCCTTTGCTAGTGAAGACGTCAGAGGTAGGGTTCGCACTTGGTTTTGTACTAAACAAGTAACAAAATAAACAATAAGCAACATCATTAGTCGGAGAGTACTCTAGCCATGAAGGGAACATTTTGAACCAAGATGCTTGAAATCGTCTTGGATGCTTGTCTCCATTTAGGGGATATTTTTCAATTACACATTGATAGGGACCCCAATTAAGATAGGCTCTTCGAACTTCATCTCTTTGATTCACCGGGTATTCCCAAATTTAGAGACGTTTTCCAGGGTCACGTTCTAAACAATTGACATCAAATTTATTCGCTGTGATTTTTTGAATCTTATATGGCTGCTCATCTGGTTGAACTGTTTGATCACTAGAAGGATGCTTTTCAGGTGTTGATGTTGAAGCTTTGCAATTTTCAACTTTGTCGGAAACTTTCTTCTTGAAAAATGCATCAATTTTCTTATGTTTAAACATTGTTTCACTCCTAAAAAAATACACAAATTAATTAAAATAATTCACAAATTAACTAAAATACACAACACAAAATATCAAACATGAGATATATAAAACAAAGAGATTCATGTAGGAAAGGAAATATATTTGCAATTATATGGTAGTATGGCATAAAATAAAACATCAACTATAGTTTGACCCATTACCTAGTGTTAATAATAAATTATGCTATAAAATAAATAAGAATCAAGCATGATTTAAAAAAATTATATGAATATGTCAAACTCAGATTAAAGACAAACCACATATATTGTAAAACAAAAATAATATACAACAACAATAATGAAGTTATATGTGGGGAGCTTTTGTTTCAAATATGAATTATATACATAATGAAGTTAATTGTATTTTCTTTGTCTTGTGCATTAATGTTTTTTTAATTGGTTAGCTTTTGTTTCATGATAGTTTAAAAATATATGTCAATATTTTGAAGATAAATTTTAAATCTGAGATATAGAGTAACAATAAATTTAAGTTGATTACTTACCAAAAAGTTACGTTGATACTTGATAGGGAGAGTTCAAGTGAAAAGAAGAAGTGGCAGAGAGCAATATGAACTAATTACGGATAGAATATGAGGGAGAGGGAGGGAGGGACACAGAGAGGAGAAATTGATAAGGCGGATGTTAGTTTCTCAAAACCATAAAGGTTTGAGGGATATTTTAATAATTATTATTATTATTTTAATAAATAGGGAGGGAGGGAGTCGGACAGGAGAAATTGAAAATGTTACTTTTTTTAAAACCACAAAGGTTTGAGAGATATTTTTGTAATTGTCACTATTAATTTAATAATCTATTTTTATTACCTATATATTTTTTTTTTTTAATATAGGGGTGCCATGGCACCTGCCCGCTCCTTAAAAGATATGCCGCTGGTTGCAACCAAAAATGAGCACAATTCTTGGATAGTTGATAAATTCTTCAAATTTAAATCTTGATGAGCATCAACCAAGAAATGTTGGAGTTGAAATTTCAAATGAATCTTCTCTTGCATGTTGAAATCCACATGGTAATATTTTTCAACTAGAGTGCAAATTTTTTCAATGTTAAAAGCTTTATAATTATCCTTAGGAGTCAAAGCACAACTTAGAGTTAACAAATCGATTGCTTGCTCACTAAATCTGTTATTCAACTCTTCTAATTGTTGATCAATGAAAATAAAAAATATTTAAACTCTAAAATAATGCTCTATTGTAACATGACCTTGTTGAAGACGAGAGCGTCCGAATCTTGTTGTTGAATGAACATCGTTGAGATCAGGAATCTCAATATCATGTTTTTCACAAAAAGTCTTCACTTCAGTAAATAATTTATCCCAACCATCTTCTCTCAATGCTTGTATAAGACACTTTGTTGTTCCAACCAAACACATGGCATTAACTATATCCTGAGATTGTTGTTGTAAGGCTTGGCAAAATATTTCAGTTATCCCCATTATTTCTTTCATCAAATGCAAGATAAATATAAAATCAAACGCCTTCAAATAATTATAAGCACTATCAGCATCACCACGTGTAGAATAACTTGCTCTTTCATTTGTAATTTTTTTTAAAACAATACAAGTTGCCTCATACATATTAATCAAGCTACAAATAGAAGAGAAATGTGATCTCCAACGAGTATCCCCAGCTCGTTTCAAAGTACCAATTTGATTTATACCTTTACCAGTTACAATTTCATCAATTTCTTGCAAATGTGCAATTTCCTCTAATTGAGCAGTTTATAACTCATCATGACGCTTAGTAGAAGAACAAACAACATTAACAACAAAAGTGAGCTTCTCAAAAAATTTATGAATTGGAACAACTTCTCTTGATGCACTAACCAAAGCAAGTTGCAATCGATGAGCAAAACAATGGACATAGTAACCATAAGGACAATCTTTCATAAATAGTGCTTGTAAACCATTCCATTCTCCTCTCATATTACTAGCACCATCATACCCTTGACCACGCATGTTAGAAACATCAAGATTATGTCGAGAAAGTATATCACATACTTCTTCTTTCAGAGTTAAAGCTGTAGTGTCTTTAACATGTGCCACAAAAAAAAAAATCGCTCTTTTATTAAACCAACTTTGTTAACAAATCTTAACACAAGAGACATTTGTTCCCTTTTTGATTCATCACGAGCTTCATCTACAACTATGCAAAATTTGGAATCACCAATTTCTTCACAGATATGTTTTCTCACCAATTTTTCTTCACCAATTTCGCCTTGAAAGAAAAACCCATGTTTATCCCGCGTTCGCCACACGTCAATACTCACTAACTACTCTTGAATCTCCTCAAACTCGTTAGTACCTAAAATGTTGTTGTAAGGGTCAATAATTTTCGATCATCCACATCAAACCAAAGCAAGACATATAAAAGAATAACACAAAACTCATAAATGTAAAAACTTCCCATTTAAAAGAAAAAATTGAACAAACTAATATATTATATATCAAAACATATGCATGATGAATGCTCCTAGAACTATATGATCCGGATATAAACCTGCCACTAAGGCAACTTCCACACAGAAAACTTCCACACATAAAATCACACCTGCCACTAAGGAAACTTCCACGAAGATGCATATGTCATGCCATGAAAATGTAGTATGCAATAGATATATACCCACACAGCCCACTAAGAATTATGCCACGTGCCTTCAAAAATCACCTTTTTAAAATCATCACCTCATTCACACATCATTAAGAACACATACACACATCCATATCATGACTATCACATAGTCATAGATAAATAATGATAAAAATTATAACTTTCACCACATACACCTAGAGACAACAATTTGATATCATATAGGCCATAAGAATTAACACTTTAACATATATAACAATACAATTTCACACTCTAACCAATATACATAATAAGAGTTAAGTCTTTTTGATCATATATCGCATAAATTTCATGCTTTACTACATAGAAGTTAAATATTAAATTTTATCTCATAAAAATTAGGGGTTTTATTAGTCTACATTTATTTCTTTTAAAATACAAATAATCGCGATTATTTATTTCATGTCATTCAACTAATGGCCTAACAATAATCTGTGTGGGGAAAAGCCCTTACCTTGGCCGCTTTCTTTCTTAGTACAAAGCGCTAAGCCCCCACAAAGTCGTTCACAAGGAAAAGAAGTTCTAAGCTTTTGATGCCGAAAAAGAGGAGGTGATGGTGGCTAGGATTTTTTGTTTTTATTTATAAAGGGTTTGTGAAATAGGGTTTGTAGTAGTGAATAGGGTTTCCGTATTCTTTTCTTAGTGTTTGACCTAAATGGGGAATAGAAGGGAGACAATATTATTTTTACTACTATTATTACTACTACTACTAATTCTATTATTATTATTATTACTATTACTATTATTATTATTATTATTATTATTATTATTATTATTATTATTATTACTACTACTTCTATTATTATTATTACTATTACTGTTACTGTTATTATTACTGTTACTATTATCGTTATTCTTATTCTTATTCTTATTATTAATATTATTATTATTATTATTATTAAATAAATCCAACAATTATTAATACTAACGTTTTACCACTATTTCAAAACTAATATTTATAAAAAGTAATTTAAGTAATTATTATTTTAAAATACATTAATAACATAAACGCATTCACAATATTAACTACAATTATTACTATACTATTTTACAATAAAATCACATAAAATACTACCATATTTATGGAATAGTCAAAACGATAAAATAATTAAATATAACATAAATAATTTATATTTATTACTAAATCCCAATAAATACGTTTAAAGCCATCATATCATAGAAAATATATAGAAATAAAGATATTAATCACAATATTACTACCATCTCAAAACCATTATTTATAAAATAAATAATAAAAATATGAAATAGTTTTAAATAATTAAAATATAACTATGCACACATTTATTATATAGTTTAATGCACACGAAAATATCACCACAAATATCTAATGCATGTCTATATTTAAACTCACTCAAAATCTTATCATCTAAAATACTTTTGCTAAAATACCATTATTTTTTTAAATAAATTAAATAACTAAATATAATATTTATAATTTATATTACTCATTAAATCAAATATATATGGTTATCAAACCATAAGAAACTCACACATATAAGCAGAAGTAATCATAAAATTAATCAACATACATTCTAAAATAATTTTAACACCAAATTGATTTCTTTAATATCCTATTAAATTAATAAAATAGTTTAATATGGGCATATTAGTCATTGTACCTATAAACTTTTTTTTTTGGGTGGCCGTGGCCCCTCCCCTGTCCCAAGGAAGCTCCGCCCCTGTGTGAGATTATGTCTAAAGGAATGGGTGTTTTAACAAGTACCTCATTACAAAAGTTAAATCATGCCAAGCTTGCAATGATTGGATTTCCAGTTCCATGCCACCAATGACACATTCCATTCATGTAAAGACGTTCACTAGCAACACTACACCACACTTGAATAGCAGAGTCATCTAAATCGAGTTTCCTCCCAGAGTTACTACGAAGGCTATATATCTCCCAACATAATTCGTTTGATAAATCTTCTACCACATCACTATATGAAATATCATAATTTGCAAGATCGTTGGAATCAAATGAACTATAAGATATGTTTCAAATCAACTTATAATCATCTGTAACTTTGTCGTAACCAAATCCATGAGGTATAACACGAACATGATGATCGGGCAATATAGAAAGAGGGCTTGTAGGAATGATCTTGTATTCCTCAATTGTTGGGTTATATAATACAACTCTTCCATCAAATCTGTAGAAGCAACTAATTCCAGTAATACTACCATGAGTCCAATACCTCAAAATATGATCCTTCCTCTTGAAAAGGATATTGCCAATTTAATTTCTCAATATTCTCAATGCTATCACCAGAAAGTGAGTAAAAATCATTAGTTTCTGATCGTAGGACGAGAAACGTATCATCATAGTAAACATGAATATTTGATATGAAATTTTTGCGGAATACGAACATGAAATGATGGTTTTCAAATAAGAGGGCTCATGACTTGTGTATGCATCCAAACCGCTTCAAAGTATGCTCCATTCAACACTACACAACACTTGAAAAATTGAGACATCTATAATGAGTTTCCTCCAAGAGTTACTTCGAAGGCGATAGATTTTCCAACATGAGTCGTCTGATAAATCTTCTAGCACATCACTATATGAAATACCATAATATTCAAAATCATCGGAATTAAATGAATTATAAGATATGCTTCTAATCAACTTATAATCATTTCTAACTTCGTCATAACTAAATCCTAGAGGTTTAACACGAATATGATGATAGGGCGATACAAAAAGAGGGCTTGTAGGAATGATTTTGTATTCCTCGTTTGTTGGGTTCCCATAATACAAATCTTCCATCAAATTGATAGAAACAAATAATTCCAGTAATACTACCAGAGTCCAATACACAAAAATAGAGTTCCTCTAGAAAATGGTATTGCCAATATAATTTCATTTTATTCATAATGCTATCACAAGAAAGTGAATAAAAATAATTAATTTCTAATCGTAGGAAGAGATTCGTATCATGATAGTAAGCATGATGATTTGATATAAAATTATAGCAGAATACACACATGAAATGATGGTTTTCAAATAAGAGGGCCTGTGCCTTGTGTATGCCTCGAAACCGCTTCAAAGATTTTAGAGACAAATTTAGATAGAATTGAAAATGCAAGATCATCATGTAAGTAGTTCCTAACCTTTTCACTTGTTATATCTTCTCGAATTGTAATTTGGCAGACATAGAGTTGTGGTGATGAAATCAAGAAGTGAGAGATGAAAACATACGGATTCAAGAAAATTTGAATCAAGCGTCACTTATGTGTGAGGTCAGAAGAATGGATAATGAGATGGCAAAGTAGGGATAAATTCACTCTAGTTATTTAACATCTTTTACCCTTTGTTTGAAATTCTTAGGCTTATTAGCGAAGTTTTCTATAGATACCTTTTATTAACAAATATTAATATGGATACTTCTCAAATATATTAATGAGTGATATAAGAATATAAAAATACTTGTGGAATACTTATCCAATAAAAGTACATGTTACTTTTGTGTTGACATTGAGAGGTTTGTTTAGACATTGTCAAAATTAATATTTTAAGATAAATAACATGATTACAATTTTTTTTTAAATGTAAATTTTCCTTTTTTATTTTTGATACAAAATCCTAAATTTTTTTAAAAATAAATACTATATACTTTAACCTTAAGCAGTAATAAATAGTATTTAAGAATATATATCAAATGGAATAAGTAAAAATATTAATGTAAAAAAGTTTTTTTTAAATAATTGACATCAACCCAAAAGTCCATAATAAGAAATTATTGAAATGTTTTCCCTTGTTTTGAAATTCTTAAGCTTGCCAAAATAGGTGTGGTTGTCTTTCATTATTAGTTGATTTATTTGTACTCTTAATTTAACAAATGGTTAAAACTCTATCAAAAATATAAAAAGTTCAATTGCTAATGCATCAAACTTGAAACACGCCAAATTAATTGATTCATAATATAAAACAAGAAAGTTTGAAACACACCTAATTGATCATTCATAATATATTACAAGAAAGCTCAAAACAAACGTCATTAATTAATTTATATTATAAAAGAAAAGAAAAAATAAAGTATTAAATTAAACAGGATTACCGATATTTCAAATAACATACATTGAAGTTCAAAGAAAAATATTTTTTTTATTGTATTATAGATTTCTCCAAATTTAACATATCTTAATTTAAAACTAGAGATCATAAATAAAGTAAAAATAGTGTAACATCCTAATAACCAATTCTATAAATCTCTTGGGTAAAAATCAAATGATTTATTCCTCCAATCGAAGAATATTTTTTTTTATAAAATAATATCTCATATTTCGCATCTAGCTTCTCCACCCTTTGATTACTTAAACTATACAAAACCATTTCATTGTCCATATTTTCGAAAAATATTTCACAATTCTTACTTACTCCAATAGGCCACGACAATATCGACAAATCAATAGTGAAAAGTTTAATCCATGATTCTTTCACACCCACTTCACATAAAACTGATATGTCAAAATTAGATGTAAGACAAATCCATGAGATCAAAGAAATGCATCCGTTTAACGCCGTTAAGTGTAACTTCCATGCAGCCCCGTCTGAGGCTATATCTAAAGGAATGGGTGTTTTAACAAGTACCTCATTGCACAAGTTAAATGATGCCAAGCCTGCACAAAATGGAGGTTTACTTGAATGCCACCAATGACATATTCCATTCATGTAAAGTCGTTGGCCGGATAAACCCCTACACACTTCAATCGCAGAGAAATCTAAATCGAGTTTCTTCCAAGAGTTACTTCGAAGGCTATAGATCTCCCAACATGATTCTTTTGATAAATCCTTTGGCACATCACTATATGAAATACCGTAATTTGCAAGATCATCGAAATCAAATAATCTATAAGATATATTTCTAATCAACTTATAATCATCTGTAACTTTGTCGTAACCAAATCCATGAGGTTTAAAACGAACATGATGATAGGGCAATATAGAAAGAGGGCTTGTAGGAAGGATCTTGTATTCCTCAATTGCTGGATTATATAATACAACTCTTCCATTAAATTGGTAGAAGCAAATAATTCCAGTAATACTACCAGTGTCCAATACACCAAAATAGGATCCTTCCTCTTGAAAAGGATATTGCCAATTTAATTTCTCCATATTCTCAATGCTATCACCAGAAAGTGAGTACAATTCATTAGTTCTTGATCGTAGGAGAAGAAACATATCATCATAGTAAACATGATTATTTGATATGAAATTGTTGCGCAATATGAACATGAAATGATGGTTTTCAAATAAGAGGGCCCATGACTTGTGTATGCATCCAAACCGCTTCAAAGATTTTAGAGGCAATTTAGATAGAATGAAAAACGCAAGATGATCAGGTATGTAGTTCCTAAACTTTTCACTTTTCACACTTGTAGATTTTCCCATATTTTCTCGAACTGTAATTTGGTAGGCAAGGAGTTGTGGTGATCAAATCAAGAATTGAGAGAAGAAAACATACATATTCAAGAAAATATGAATTAAGCGTCAGTCGGGCAAAATTAATTTTTAATCATTACTATAGACAATTATTGTTTAGCTTAATTGAGAAGTATCCATAATTAATCAATACACGTCTAATTAATTGATTCACAGTATAAAGCAATAAATCTCAAACCACACCTAATTAATTGATTCATAACATGAAATAAAACAGCTCAAAACACGTCAAATTAATTAATTCATAATAAAAAAATTAAAGCATAAATCGAACAATTTGACTTATATTTCAAATAACATACATTGAAGTTTATAGAAAAATATATTTTCTTATTGTATTATAAATTTCTCCAAATATAAGCTATTTTAATGTAAAACTAGAGGTTATATAGTAAAATTAAAGAATGTATCATCCTAATAACCAATTTTATATATCTCTTGGGTAAAAATTAAATAATTTATTCCTCCAATTGAAGAATAAATTTTCATCCTAATAACCATTCTCACAGTTCAAACCAAGTTCCTCCACCATCTAAGTACTTAAACTAAAGAAAATTATTTCATCATTTTCCTTTTAAAAAAAATGTCAATCTTCTTACCTATTCCAATAGGTAGCCGCGTAAGGAAAGACAGTGGCACAATAGGGAAAAGTTCAGTTCATGATTCTTTCACACCAACTTCACATAAAATTGATACGATAAAAAATTAATTGTACCAAAATTCCATGAGATCAAAGCAATGGATGTGTTTAATGCCACTAATTGTATCTACCATGGATCCACGTATGAGGTTATGTCTAAGAGAGTGGCTATTTTAACAAGTACCTCATTGGCCAAGTTAAATGATGTCAAGTCTACTTTATTATGAGTTGCACGTAAATGCCACCACTTCTATATTCACATAAGTGAATCTATCAAGAATACTCCTATAGATGGGTTCTCCACTCCACATTGAGTATAGATCTTATTAAGAATTTCTATTATCTCATCTTATCTTCATTTTAGGAATCATGTTTCTCTGTTTTATAATAGCATGTCCATGTCATATCACTCCATGACTTGTTATTATTCATTGAACCTAATTATTGGGATCTCCAGTCTTTTAGGTTGGGTTACCATCACAACTGGCTCATTGATCTATAAGAAATAGTCTTATCCTTTTGGACCTATTTACAAAATTCTCTCTAGCTACTCATTTTGCCAAAGGATATGCTAAGTTTTCTTCAATGCATACATGATCCACTCTAAAAGTTCATTTTGATAGTAACTCTCTAATTGTGTTGTGCTTAAATGAATTTGTCGTCTTTTACCATTGTAATAATGATTCTAAATTTTGGCAATAGTTGTGGTACTATTGCAGTGGATCAACTTAACTAGCATTGGTTTTTCCCATAGAGGGACCTCAGCTAGCAAGCACCTAAACCAACTCGCTTCTTCACTAGTGATTGTTATTGTTATCATTTCAAACTTAATAGTGGACTTAACCAATATCTTTGATTTCCAAGATACAACTCCACCAACTATGTTAAATATATAGCCACTGGTTTCTTAGGAGTCATCTAATATAGCTTTCCGATCAACATCATTGTGTCCTTCAAGGATAGTAGGAAATTTTTTATAATGTAAATATGAGATTCATGGTTTGTTTAACGTACCTCATGTCTCTCTCAATAGCATACCAATGCTCCATAGTAGATCTAGCAATGATGCTGGCATATTCAGTTTATTTAATACCTTCACCAGTGTTTTTGAAAAGCTTTACACTAGGATCATATGGTGCGCAAGCAGGTTTACAATCAAAATAATTGTATTTCTTTAAGATATTTTCAACATAGTGAAATTAATACAAAGAAATTCCCTTTTTTGAAATAGTGATCTTGATTTCAAGGATTACACTTGCTTCTTTGAGGTCTTTCATATTAAAGTTTTTACAAAACAATGATTTCACAGTATTTACAACATGAATATTTGAATCAAATATGAAGAAGTGGTCTACATAGAGACATATGATAGTGCAAATTCCATTTTCATATTTGTGAAAAATACATTTGTCACTTTCATTCACTTTAAACTCATTCAATACAATCAAGTTACCAAAGTTTTTTATAACATTACTTAGAAGCTTGTTTAAGACCATAAAGAGATTTATCTAACTTACATACCTTGTTTTCTTTTCCATGAATTACAAAATTTTGGGGGTTGTTCCATATGGATTTCTTGTTACAAGTCACCATTTAAAAAAAAAAAAACATTTTTACATCTATTTGGTGTACCACCTAGTTATGAATAACAACAAGTGAAACTAATACCCTAATGGATGTAATTCTAGTGAACTGTGTAAAAGTGTCGAAGAAATCTATATTTTCTCTTTATCTAAAATTTTGGCTACAAGGTTAGCCTTGTATTTATCAACAATTACATCAAGTTTTAGATACTTTTTCAAATCCTTTTATAACATATCGATTTTAAACTATGAGGTAAGTCTACTAAATGTTAGGTCTTGTTAGACTCTAGAGAATCTATCTCATCATTTATAGTTTCTTTCCATTGCAGCTAAAGACAACAAAGTTTCTTGAAGATTTGTAGGATCTTCTTCTAAAGTATTGGTCGTATAATTGGATCCATAATCTTTATTAAATCTTGTTCTTTTACTTCTTCGAGAATTTGTTTCACCTTGTTCGTTGCTTTTAACGCTCCTGGTGACAAGAACATGACTTATTTTGGGGCCCCGATTATTTTCCAATTTGAAAGGGAATCTTTTTTAATAAAATTAAACACCATTTAACTATATGATCACTTTAGAGTTTAGGCCATAAAAGTTATACGCTTTTTTGTTTACAGTATATCCAATGAACTCTATTGGCGAGTTTAACTCGCTTGGAATCGGGGATTCTGACATAAGGCAAACACCCCAATTTGAAAATAAGAAAAGTTGGATCATATTTTCTTCAAAATCTCATAAAGAGATGTTTTTCTTTTATACTAGGGACCTCTATTTAAAGCAGGGCAAAATAGTTAATAAAATTTCCCCTACTAATCACAACAACTAGTTCAGTAAGAGTTTTATTCTTTCTTTCAGCTTTATCATTCATTTCAGGTGAATATAGTGCAGTTGTTTTGTGTATAATTGCATGCAATGAATAAAAATCATTAAACAAACTATAATCATACTAGATTCCTTTCTCACTAAAAACCTTTTAATCTTTCTATTCAATTGATTTTCAATTACAAAGCTCCTAAACATGTCAAGAGATATACAATTGTTTTTTATTAGATATACAAAAGTATAGTCAAAACAATTGCCAATAAAAGTGATAAAATCTAAAGGTTCATATTCTCTAACTATTGATTTATGTGAACCCTTGGTTATTTTATTTTGACTACAAAAATCACAGTTTCAAAATCATTTAAGGATATCTTTCTAATTAAACCTAAGTTACTTAAGTTTGAAATCATGCATTTGTTCACATGAAAGAGTCTAACATTCTAAATATTAAAATCACACAACATATAAGTAGAAGAATACATTTTATTAAATTCAACATTTAACTTAAATATGTCAACAATGGTGTACCATTTCCCAAAAAAATGTCATTTTTAGAAATGGTGTGCAAATATGCCTCTATAGAGTGAGTAAACCTTGTCTTATTTGAAAAAAAATCAGAAACCAGATTCTTGACCTTCCTAGTCAATGCTTTCTTGAGGTGAACTTCAACTACATGTCTCCAATACCCACTACATTAGTGGTGTAAAAATCTCCCAACAACACTTTCTATATTAAACATCAGTGTATGTTTTAAACATAACACAATCACAACAGACGTGGTGATAGGCACCCCTATCAATCTACCATCCATCAGATCCACCAACAATGTTGATTTTAGTTATCATAGCAACGAATTGGTCTTCAATCACATTAGCATGTTGTGCCAAGGTTGGCATGTTCCTACACTTGCATGCCATATGACCTAGTTTTCTACATTTATAACAAGTGAGTAATGAGCCATAGTCATTTCTAGGAGATGGTTGCTCCTTCACAATTGGGACATTTGGAGGGTTTCCATTCTTGTTAGTGTTCTTCATATTGCAGTTATGATTCTTTAGTGGTTTAACAGTTGGTTTTAGATTTGCACCGATGAACTTCTTCTTGTTGTTCGAAACAACTAATACTTCATTTTTCTTGTCTTGCTTCCGGAATTCTTCCTTAATTTGGAGATAGGTTATCAGACTCTATAATTGCATGCTAAAGAATTATTGTACATTTTCTAACGGTCTAAGAACAAAATTATTATGCTTACTCAGATAAAAAGAATTTTATCTGTACCTCAGTTTAATAGAATGAGACTTAATTTTAAGGTCTTGTAAAGTATGTCATGTGTTGTGGTGCCCTAAAAAATATGACAATAAAAGAATAATAAATTTGTAATGTTTATAATTTATGTACACGTCCACTTCCATTAATCCGATATATATACAAACTAGTTTTTGATTCTCATTTGAATCCACTAATTATCAAATACTTAGATGATGTAATATACTCTCCCACTAATCCGACATGTATATTCTGTATTAATATAATATTTAATAGTGGAATATAAAATTTTTAAAATAAATTTATTGCATTAAGATATAATAATTATAAGCAATGTTGTCTAATGATATCATGCTTAACAGCGGGATACTAAATTTCTTTTTGCAAAATTATTAATTGGTTTTAAAATTTTATCACTATTACATTTTCATATTATTTAGCAAACATTTTACACAAAAATAAGATAACAATGTTATTAAGACAAGTGGTTACATGATAAGCAAATATTGTTTATTGCCATTTGAAACAAACTACATTGCTGCAGAAAACGTAAACAAATATTGTTTATTGTCATTTGAAACAACTTTTGAGGCACATCTATCATATTTAATTAAAATAACACACAATAAATAATACAATTAGTTGGTTTACTATATATATACTAAGCAATTTCACTATTGAAATAATTCTTTTAAAAACTTTTTTTTTCTTCAATTTTTCTTCTCTTTCTCAATTAGTACATTTTATCATGTGACCTTATTCAGTAAATCAAATTAAACTCTAATGAGTTTCTAACACCAATAAATCATTAAATCAACTATTTCAAATAAATTGAGTTCCTAAAATCAGCCTTGTAATATATTAAACTATACATAATATGTTATATTATACTATGTAATTAAATAAATTACTTTCTATCTTGTCCATTCAACACTCTAATTGTAATGTGGTGCTCATAGTCCATAAGGACCAAATAAACGAAAAGACCTCCAAGAAATAATGTTTGTTCAGGATAATGATGGTGATGCATGTTATCCTGGTGCTACTCATACTCATCCTGATCATGCTGTATATGATCCTCAAGCGCAGGACCATGTTGCTCCTCTTGCTAAAACTTAGGATGAATATAATAATCCTCCTCTTATTGTATTTCTTTGTTCCTTTTTCTACATTTTTCAACGGCGACTCTCCTATTAAATAGTGTAGCAGATCGAACTCGAGAATGTTCCATAGTGTTTTTTGTTCCTCTGGTTCTTACTAGAAAAACATTAAATGAAAAATATATAAACAAACAAATTGGAAAAATTATTTTGACCCGAAAATTTATGGAACAAAATTTTCGATAGTTATATTTCAATATTTTTTATATTTATGGGAGTTAGTTTGAATTGAAAATTGAAATTTCTCATAGTTATATTTGAATACCTTTGAAATTTTCAGTTGGAAACAATTATCGGATATTTCAAATTTCCAATTGAAACTAACTCCCAAAAATTTCATTTTTAAAGTTTCTAGTATCGAAACATAACTACTGGAAATTTTGTTCATGAAATTTCCAGTTAGACAAATTCAGATGAAAAAATTACTTTTTTCAAAAGTTTTGGAATGCGAGGGTATGATCAAGATATCTTAATTTATTTTAGTTTTTACTATTCACTTAAGGATATTTTAATAAGTTAAGGGATAAAAATTATAAATGCGCTATAAGTCCAATTGTTATGGGTACAAAGTCAAATTATCCCCAAGTAATACTAATCGTCATTATCCTCATATAATGACTAGTCGCGTGGACTATGTAAAGACACTTGTAAATTATGTATTAGTGATCAAAGGTAAAGTACTGTTCGAGAGGGATGCTTCGTGTTAATGATTTGTATGCTCATTGACTAGTGAAATGTTATGCATATACCAGGTATATGACTATGAGATTTTTTGCTCACAAAAATGTTTTTAAAATAGTTTTGAAAGTTTACCCTATAATTCCAAACCGTTTCAAAGGGAATGGTAGGATTATATAGATCTATAAGAATTTGATTTTGGAGAGAAAATGGAAAAATAGAAAATACCTTTGAAGTGAACATTGAGTTAGTGTCGTTAAGATTGAGTTGAAGCGAGAAAGAAAGAGAGTCGAGCAAGAGATATGAACGAGAGTATCGATGTGGAGAGTCAATAAACAAGAGAGATGAAAGACCACCACTTGAAAAAGTGATTTTAGAGATCAATTTTTCGGTCACTAAATCCAAAATAATACTTTAAAGAATATAAAGTACTATAAAAAATTCATACGCCAAAATATATTTAAGTAATATTTTAAAGTACTAAAAATAATACAAATAAATTTTAGTTTAAACATAATATATTTAGTCCTAACAAATTGGAACATATTAGTTCTTCAGATTAACTTATCATTATCCATCATGATCACAAGCATCATTATCACCAATCTCATCATTAAAATCATCAACATCATGATCACCAATCTCATCACCATTCACCAATCCCATCTTCATGAATTTGATCTCTAGTATATGACATGGTTTTAAAGCTCAAGCTATTCATCAGTTATTTTATCAAATGGTTGTTGCATTCAACTTCTCTTTTCTATTAGTCAATTCCTCTTTAAATTGATCTCTTTCATTTCTCATTTCTTCAAATTCATATCTTTGAACCCCTTCTGTTGATGAAGAACATGGCCCATGATAATATGGTCTCCCTAATAATCTAGTAGATTGCATCTGAGACCATATTTTCGTCCTCTTTTTATTCCTGCAACCTCACACCACACATCTAATTCATTTGGTGGAGGAGTTTCTTGAGAAGTTGTTTCTTGGATCAATTTTTTCAACCTACATTTAAATTTTTCCTGCCAACATAAATATAAAGCTAATTAATATTTTAAAATACTTTATTCCAATCTTACCTGAAGATAAAAAAACCAACATAGAAAAATAAATAATATACACTTTAAAGTTGAAAGCTCTTACATGAATATATTCCGATCTTTTATCAACCAAAGCTTTATCCTTGCCACGTTTGTATGTGTGGAGAAACAAATTCGAATTATTGTGAGGGATGCCATTCAAATCTGTCTAATTTCATGAAAAAACTCAACATTAAAAACTTGTAAACATAATATTAATTTGCACAATAAAAATGAAATTTACAAAACAAATTTACAAGAATTAATTTTCAAAACAAAAATGAAAATTACACAACAAAATTTAACACAACATAATTATATTGTGTAAAAGTTAAACAATCGCACATTCATTGAACTACACACACATTGTTTCCAATTTTATTAGTGCATGTATTTGATTACAATTACATATTAAATTATATAAAAAAGTTAAATTATAGGAAAAGATAGAAAATTTAACCAAATTAACTCTATGTTAGGATGTGGTGATAGTGCCACAAGTGTGAAGAGACCCTCCAAAACCTCCACAATATGATGTTCGATTTGTTTTTGTCTGTATGCTCTTCTTTTTGAATCCATGTGTTCCCCAATGATCACATAAGGAATTCCAAACATCCTAACCAATCCACCTCGGTTTATTCATTAAGCTATGAACCTTGTTTAGATTATTACGTCGTAATTCAAAGTTCTTTCTAGCCCACACATCATCTGGTGGACAAATATTAAATCTATTATATGTATATATAAACAATCAGTAGGTTAGCATGTAGTAATATTTT
This sequence comes from Cicer pinnatifidum, assembly GCA_037974775.1. Taxonomy (NCBI): domain Eukaryota; kingdom Viridiplantae; phylum Streptophyta; class Magnoliopsida; order Fabales; family Fabaceae; genus Cicer; species Cicer pinnatifidum. The sequence goes on from JBBPBR010000003.1 coordinate 60,265,701, forward strand.
TTTAAACACATAAGACATTATTAGTTAAATTATAAAGGAGAGAAGAAATAACATATTGTTGTTCTAGTTTTAAACATATTAAAGGTGCCCTTGAAACAATATACCTTAAACAATATACTTTGATGGGGTAGTAGCAGATGTCCTTGAAGTCCTTAAGGGGAGAGAAATATGAGGAAGTGCAACATTAGACATCCTAAAAGGTGCACAATGAAAACTAGAAGAAGGTGCAACATGATATGAACTATGACGGGGTGCAACATAAGATATCCTATGAGGATGTGCATTATGAGATGTGACAAGAAGAACTGCATCACAAGATGTCATAAGTGATGGAGTAGTAGTATCAGATAATGCAGAAAATTATACAAAAGGAGGATTTGCATTTGAACGTTTGGAATGTTGTTTTAATTGTCGAGTCTTGATAGGTTTCTCTTTTCCTTTGTCTTTATATGCCATATGCAATTAATAAAAAAATACAATTAAAAATGTTTATAGCATAAAAACAACAACAAAGTATAGTAATACATTTTCATCACCTTCACAAAATGAAAAATATTAAAATTTAATAATCAGTATCTCTACCATCATCGTTATCATTAGCATCATTATGAAACTAATAGTGATTTTCAAAATTATTTTCTGAATCAGATTCGTCTGAATTTATGTCGTCATCTTTCTCCTCTCCCTCCTCTTGGTTTTTTTGCAACCTCAATATTCATTTCAACTTCCTCATTTCCCCTTCATCTCTCAAATAATCAAGTAGCTCATCATTTGCAGCAAATGCTACATTTGTTGTGGTAGGCGTTGAATCTTGATATGCAACTTCTAATGTATATAAATCATCGATTGGGCCTCTAGGTTTGATTTTAAGGGCAACCTACCAATCAAATATTCAGTCTCTAAATCGGTCATTATAGGCGAAATTACTACTAGTAGAAAATTCTAAAGAATGAGTGAGAGAGAAGGAACAATAGAGGGATTTAGGTTTCTTCCATTTTTTTGTTTGTACTATGGGAATGGATTTTGTTTCTATTGAAACAGTCGATTGAGAGATGGAGGGCTTCAGGCAAGGGCAAGATTTTTAGGGACGGGGAATTGGGTTTTTTGTTTTTCTGATTAATCCTGTTTTCAAAATAATTTATTCAAATACTCTCTTTTGAAAACTATTAACTAAAATACCTTTTTGTTTTAAGTTACAATGGCGACTTCCTGAAGCAATTTTCAAAAAAAAAATCAATTTTTTTTTTAAATTAACAAATATATATATATATATATATATATATATATATATATATATA
>JBBPBR010000003.1:60271912-60288757 GCA_037974775.1 Cicer pinnatifidum
CTTGCCAAAATGGGTGTGGTTGTCTTTCATTATTAGTTGATTTATTTGTACTCTTAATTTAACAAATGGTTAAAACTCTAAAATATAAAAAGTTCAATTGCTAATTCATCAAACTTGAAACACGCCTAATTAATTGATTCATAATATAAAACAAGAAAGTTTGAAACACACCTAATTGATCATTCATAATATATTACAAGAAAGCTCAAAACAAACGTCATTAATTAATTCAAATTATAAAAGAAAAAAATAAAGTATAAAATTAAACAGGATTACCGTTATTTCAAATAACATACATTAAAGTTCAAAGAAAAATATTTTTTTTTTCATTGTATTATAGATTTCTCCAAATTTAACCTATCTTAATTTAAAACTAGAGATCATAAATAAAGTAAAAATAATGTAACATCCTAATAACCAATTCTATAAATCTCTTGGGTAAAAATCAAATGATTTATTCCTCCAATCGAAGAATATTTTTTTTATAAAATAATATCTCATATTTCGCATCTAGCTTCTCCACCCTTTTATTACTTAAACTATAAAAAACCATTTCATTGTCCATATTTTCGAAAAATATTTCACAATTCTTACCTACTCCAATAGGCCACGACAATATCGACAAATCAATAGTGAAAAGTTTAATACATGATTCTTTCACACCCACTTCACATAAAACTGATATGTCAAAATTAGATGTACAACAAATCCATGAGATCAAAGAAATGCATCCGTTTAACGCTATTAAGTGTAACTTCCTTGGAGCCACGTCTGAGGCTATATCTAAAGGAATGGGTGTTTTAACAAGTACCTCATTGCACAAGTTAAATGATGCCAAGCCTGCACAAAATGGAGGTTTAGTTAAATGCTTCCAATGACATATTCCATTCATGTAATATAGATCGCCAGATAAACCCCAACACACTTCAGTCGCAGAGAAATCTAAATCGAGTTTCTTCCAAGAGTTACTTCGAAGGCTATAAATCTCCCAACATGATTCTTTTGATAAATCCTTTGGCACATCACTATATGAAATACCATAATTTGCAAGATCATCGAAATCAAATAATCTATAAGATATGTTTCTAATCAACTTATAATCATCTGTAACTTTGTCGTAACCAAATCCATGAGGTTGAACAAGAGCATGATGATAGGGCAATATAGAAAGAGGGCTTGTAGGAATGATCTTGTATTCCTCAATTGCTGGATTATATAATACAACTCTTCCATTAAATTGGTAGAAGCAAATAATTCCAGTAATACTACCAGAGTCCAATGCACCAAAATAGGATCCTTCCTCTTGAAAAGGATATTGCCAATTTAATTTCTCCATATTCTCAATGCTATCACCAGAAAGTGAGTACAATTCATTAGTTCTTGATCGTAGGAGAAGAAACGTATCATCATAGTAAACATGATTATTTGATATGAAATTGTTGCGCAATACGAACATGAAATGATGGTTTTCAAATAAGAGGGCCCATGACTTGTGTATGCATCCAAACCGCTTCAAAGATTTTAGAGGCAATTTACATAGAATGCAAAATGCAAGATGATCAGGTATGTAGTTCCTAAACTTTTCAATTGTCACACTTGTAGATTTTCCCATATTTTCCCGAACTGTAATTTGGTAGGCAAGGAGTTGTGGTGATCAAATCAAGAAATGAGAGAAGAAAACATACAGATTCAAGAAAAGTTGAATTAAGCGTCAGTCGGACAAAATTCACCCACTTATGCTTGATTTTTAATTTTCAATTTTCAAATTTAAATTAATTTATAATCAAACTATAGACAATTATTGTTTAGCTTAATTGAGAAGTATCCATAATTAATCAACACACGTCTAATTAATTGATTCACAATATAAAACAATAAATCTCAAACCACACCTAATTAATTGATTCACAACATAAAATAAAACAGCTCAAAACACGCCAAATTAATTAATTCAAAATAAAAAAAATTAAAGCATAAAATTGAACAATTTGACTTATATTTCAAATAACATACATTGAAGTTTATAGAAAAATATATTTTCTTATTGCATTATAAATTTCTCCAAATATAAGCTATTTTAATGTAAAACTAGAGGTTATATAGTAAAATAAAAGAATGTATCATCCTAATAACCAATTTTATATATCTCTTAGGTAAAAATCAAATAATTTATTCCTCCGATTGAAGAATAAATTTTCATCCTAATAACCATTCTCACAGTTCAAACCAAGTTCCTTCACCATCTGAGTACTTAAACTAAAGAAAATTATTTCATCATTTTCTTTTTAGAAAAAAATGTCACTCTTCTTACCTATTCCAATAGGTAGCCGCGTAAGGAAAGACAGTGGCACAATAGTGAAAAGTTCAGTTCATGATTCTTTCACACCAACTTCACATAAAACTGATACGATAAAAAATTAGTTGTACCAAAATTCCATGAGATCAAAGCAATGGATCTGTTTAATGCCACTAATTGTATCTACCATGGATCCAAGTATGAGGTTATGTCTAAGAGAGTGGCTATTTTAACAAGTACCTCATTGCCCAAGTTAAATGATGTCAAGTCTACTCTATTATGAGTTGCACGTAAATGTCACCACTTCTATATTCACATAAGTGAATCTATCAAGAATACTCCTATAGATGCGTTCTCCACTCCACATAGAGTATAGATCTTATTAAGAAATTCTATTATCTCATCATATCATCACTTTAGGAATCATGTTTCTCTGTTTTATAATAGCATGTCCATGCCATATCACTCCATGACTTGTTATTATTCATTGAACCTAATTCTTAGGATCTCTAGTCTTTTAGGTTGGGTTACCATCACGAATGGCTCATTGATCTATAAGAAATAGTTTTATCCTTTTGGACCTATTTACAAAATTCTCTCTAGCTACTCATTTTGCCAAAGGATATGCTAAGTTTTCCTCAATGCATACATGATCCACTCAAAAAGTTCATTTTGAAAGTAACTCTCTAATTGTGTTGTGCTTAAATGAATTTGTCGTCTCTTACCATTGTAATAACGATTCTTAATTTTGGCAATAGTTGTGGTACTATTGCAGTGGATCAACATAACCAGCATTGGTTTTTCCCATATAGGGACCTCAGCTAGCAAGCACCTAAATCAACGCGCTTCTTCACTAGTGATTGTTATTATTATCATTTCAAACTTCATAGTGGACTCAATCAATATCTTTGATTTCCAAGATACAACTCCACCAACTATGTTAAATATATAGCCACTGGTTTCTTAGGAGTCATCTAATATAGTTTTCCGATCAACATCATTGTGTCCTTCAAGGATAGTAGAAATTTTTTTATAATGTAAATATGAGATTCATGGTTTGTTTAAGGTACCTCATGTCTCTCTCAATAGCATACCAATGCTCCATACTAGATCTACAGGTAAACTGGGAAAATAGTCCAAAGATATAGGCAATGTCAGGTCTAATACAGTTAGTGGCACACATGAGGCTAGCAATGATGCTAGCATATTCAGTTTATTTAATACCTTCACCAGTGTTTTTGAAAAGCTTTACAATAGGATCATATGATGCGCAAGCAGGTTTACAATCAAAATAATTGTATTTCTTTAAGATATTTTCAACATAGTGAAATTAATCCAAAGAAATTCCCTTTTTTGACATAGTGATTTTGATTTCAAGGATTACACTTGCTTCTTTGAGGTCTTTCATATTAAAGTTTTCACAAAACAATGATTTCACAGTATTTACAACATGAATATTTGATTCAAATATGAAGAAGTTGTCTACATAGAGACATATGATGGTGCAAATTCCATTTTCATATTTGTGAAAAATAGATTTGTCACTTTCATTCACTTTAAACTCATTCAATACAATCAAGTTAGCAAATTTTTTTATAACATTACTTAGAAGCTTGTTTAAAACTATAAAGAGATTTATCTAACTTACATACCTTATTTTATTTTCCATGAATCACAAAACTTTTGGGGGTCGTTCCATATGGATTTCTTGTTACAAGTCACCATTTAGAAAGAAGAAAACGTTTTTACATCTATTTGGTGTACCACCTAATTATGAATAACAACAAGTGAAATTAGTACCCTAATGGATGTAATTCTAGTGAACTGTGAAAAAGTGTCGAAGAAATCTATATTTTCTCTTTATATAAAACTTTGGCTACAAGGTTAGCCTTGTATTTATCAACAATTACATCAAGTTTTAGTTACTTTTTCAAATCATTTTATAGCATATCGATTTTAAACTATGAGGTAAGTCTACTAAATGTTAGGTCTTGTTAGACTGTAGAAAATCTATCTCATCATTTATAGCTTCTTTCCGTTGCAGCCAAAGACAACAAAGTTTCTTGAAGATTTGTAGGATCTTCTTCTAAAGTATTGGTCATATAATTGGATCCATAATCTTTATCAAATATTGTTCTTTTACTTCTTCAAGAATTTGTTTCACCTTGTTCGTTGCTTTTAACGCTGCTAGTGACAAGAACATGACTTATTTTGGTGCCCCCATTATTTTCCAACTTGAAAGGGAATATTTTTTTCATAAAATTCAACACCATTTAACTATATTATCACTTTAGAGTTTAGTCCATAAAAGCTATACGCTTTGTTGATTACAATATACCCAATGAATACATATACACAATCTCTATTGGTGAGTTTAACTCGCTTGAAATCGGGGATTCTGACATAAGGCAAACACCCCAATTTGAAAATAAGAAAAGTTGGATTATATTTTCTTCAAAATCTCATAAAGAGATGTTTTTCTTTTATACTTGGGGCCTCTATTCAAAGCAGGGCAAAATAGTTAATAAAATTTCCCCTACTAATCACAACAATTAGTTCAGTAAGAGTTTTATTCTTTCTTTCAGCTTTATCATTCATTTCAGGTGAATATGGTGCAGTTGTTTTATGTATAATTGCATGCAACGTATAAAAATCATTAAACAAACTAGAATAATACTAGGTTCCTTTCTCACTAAAAACCTTTTAATATTTCTATTCAATTGATTTTCAATTACAAAGATCCTAAACATCTCAAGAGATATACATTTATTTTTCATTAGATAAAGAAAAGTATAGTCAATACAATTATCAATAAAAGTGATAAAATCTAAAGGCTCATAATCTCTAACTATTGATTTATGTGAACCCTTGGTTATTTTATTTTGACTACAAAATCACAGTTTCAAAATCATTTAAGAGTATCTTTCTAATTAAACCTAAGTTACTTAAGTTTGAAATCATATAAGTAGAAGAATACATTTTATTAAATTCGACATTTAACTTAAATATGTCATCAGTGGTGTACCATTTCCCAAAAAAATGTCATTTTTAGAAATGGTGTACAAATATGCCTCTATAGAGTGAGTAAACCTTGTCTTATTCGGAAGAAAATCATAAACCAGATTCTTGATCTTCCTAATCAATGCTTTCTTGAGGTGAACTTCAACTACATGTCTCCAATACCCACTACATTAGTGGTGTGAAAATCTCCCAACAACACTTTTTATATTTAACATCAGTGTATGTTTTAAACATAACACAATCATAATAGACGTGGTGATAGGCACCCCTATCAATCTACCATCCATCAGATCACCAACAATGTTGATTTTAGTTATCATAGCAACGAATTGGTCTTCAATCACATTAGCATGTTGTGCCAAGGTTGGCATGTTCCTACACTTGCATGCTATATGACCTAGTTTTCTACATTTATAGCAAGTGAGTAATGAGCCATAGTCATTTCTAGGAGATGGTTGCTCCTTCGCAATTGGGACATTTGGAGGGTTTCCATTCTTGTTGGTGTTCTTCATATTGCAGTTATGATTCTTTAGTGGTTTAACAGTTGGCTTATGATCTGCACCGATGAACTTCTTCTTGTTGTTCGAAACAACTAATACTTCATTTTTCTTGTCTTGCTTTCGGATTTCTTCCTTAATTTGGAGACAGGTTATCAGACTCTATAATTGCATGCTAAAGAATTATTGTACATTTTCCAACTATCTAAGAACCAAATTATTATGTTTACTCAGATAAAAAGAATTTTATCTGTACCTCAGTTTAATAGAATGAGACTTAATTTTAAGGTCCTGTAAAGTATGTCATGTGTTGTAGTTCCCTAAAAAATATGACAATATAAGAATAATAAATTTGTAATGTTTATAATTTATGTACACGTCCACTTCCATTAATCCGATATATATACAAACTAGTTTTTGATTCTCATTTGAGTCCACTAATTTTCAAATACTTAGATGATGTAGTATACTATCCCACTAATCCGACATGTATACTATGTATTAATATATTATTTAATAGTAGAATATAAATTTTTTAAAAGAAATTTATTGCATTAAAATATAATAATTATAAGTAATGTTGTCTAATGATGTCATGCTTAACAGCGGGATACTAAATTTCTAGTGCAAAATTATTAATTGGTTTTAAAATTTTATCACTATTAGATTTTCATATATTTAGCACACATTTTACACAAAAATAATATAACAATGTTATTAAGACAAGTGGTTACATGATAATAATATAAAATCTAAAATGACATATGTCTAGTCCTTACAAATGTGAGAGTTTTCACTAAGTGTTCAAAATGGTGAACATAGTCAAGAGTAATATTCATTTCACCAAATAGCAGGTAAAATGAACTAGTGTTTGTATGTCATCTCTCAACAAAAGCAGATATGAGATTATTGTCGATAGTGTTCAAACTACATTGTTGCAGAAAACGTAAGCAAATATTGTTTATTGCCATTTGAAACAACTTTTGAGGCACATCTATCCTATTTAATTAAAATAACACACAATAAATAATACAATTAGTTAGTTTACTATATATATATACTAAGCAATTTCACTATTGAAATAATTCTTTTAAAAACTTTTTTTTTTTTCTTCTCTTTCTCAATTAGTACATTTTATCATGTGACCTTATTCAGTAAATCAAATTAAACTCTAATGAGTTTCTAACACCAATGAATCATTAAATCAACTATTTCAAATAAATTGAGTTCCTAAAATCAGCCTTGTAATAAACTATACTACATATATTAAACTATACATATTATGTTATACTATACTATGTAATTAAATAAATTACTTTCTAACTTGTCCATTCAACACTCTAATTATAATGTGGTGCTCATAGTCCTTAAGGACCAAATAAACGAAAAGACCTCCAAGAAATAAAGGCTGTTCAGGATAATGATGGTAATGCATGTTATCCTCGTGCTACTCATACTCATCCTGATCATGTTGTATATGATCCTCAAGCACAACACCATGTTGCTCCTCTTGCTAAAACTTAGGATGAATATAATAATCCTCCTCTTATTGCATTTCTTTGTTCCTTTTTCTACATTTTTCAACGGCGACTCTCCTATTAGATTGTGTAGCAGATCGAACTAGAGAATGTTTCATATGTTTTTTATTCCTCTGGTCCTTACTAGAAAAAAATTAAATGAAAAATATATATATACAAACAAATTGGAAAAATTATTTTGACCCAAAAATTTATGGAACAAAATTTTTGATAGTTATATTTCAATATTTTTTATATTTCTGGGAGTTAGTTTGAACTGGAAATTGAAATTTCTCATAGTTATATTTGAATACCTTTGAAATTTTCAGTTGGAAATAACTACCGGATATTTCAAATTTCCAATTGAAACTAACTCCCAAAAATTTCATTTTTAAAATTTCTAGTATCGAAACATTACCATCATAAATTTTGTTCATGTAATTTCCAATTAGACAAATTCAGATGAAAAAATTACTTTTTTCAAAAGTTTTGGAATGCGAGGGTATGATCATGATATCTTAATTTATTTTAGTTTTTACTATTCATTTAAGGATATTTTAATAAGTTAAGGGATAAAAATTATAAATGGGGTATAAGTCCAATTGTTGTGGGTACAAAGTCAAATTATCCCCAAGTAATACTAATCGTCATTATCCTCATATAATGACTAGTCGCGTGGACTATGTAGAGACACTTGTAAATTATGTATTAGTGATCAAAGGTAAAGTACTCTTCGAGAGGGATGCTTCGTGTTAATGATTTGTATGCTCATTGACTAGTGAAATGTTATGCATACCAGGTCCTTGACTATGAGATTTTTCGCTCATAAAAATGTTTTTAAAATAGTTTTGAAAATTTATCCCATAATTCCAAATCGTTTCAAAGGGCATGGTAGGATTAGATAGCTGTACAAGAATTTGATTTTGGAGAGAAAATGGAAAAATAGAAAATACCTTTGAAGTGAACATTGAGTCAGTGTCGTTAAGATTGAGTTGAAGCAAGAAAGAAAGAGAGTCGAGCAAGAGAGAAGATCAAGAGAGATAAGTGAGAGACTCGAGCAAGAGTGATGAACGAGAGTATTGATGTGGAGAGTCAATAAACAAGAGAGATGAACGACCACCACTCGAGAAAGTGATTTTAGAGATCAATTTTTCGGTCACTAAATCCAAAATAATACTTTAAAGAACATAAAGTACTATAAAAAAATTCATACGCCAAAATATATTTAAGTAATATATTAGTTCTTCAGATTAACTTATCATTATCCATCTAACTCTTCACCATCATGATCACAAGCATCATTATCACCAATCTCATCATTAAAATCATCAACATCATGATCACCAATCTCATCACCATTCACCAATCTCATCTTCATGAATTTGATCTCTAGTATATGACATGGTTTTAAAGTTCAAGCTATTTATTAGTTATTTTATCAAGTGGTTGTTGTGCTCAACTTCTCTTTTCTATTAGCCAATTCCTCTCGAAGTTGATCTCTTTCATTTCTCATTTCTTCAAATTCATGTCTTTGAACCCCTTCTGTTGATGAAGAACATGGCCTATGATAATATGGTCTCCCTAATAATCCATTAGATTCCATTCTAAGACCATATACTCGTCCTCTTTTTATTCCTGCAACCTCACACCACACATCTAATTCATTTGGTGGAGGAGTTTCTTGTGAAGTTTTTTCTTGGATCAATTTTTCCAACCTACATTTAAATTTTTCCTGCCAACATAAATATAAAGCTAATTAATATTTTAAAATAATTTATTCTGATCTTACCTGAAGATAAAAAAATCAACATAGAAAAATAAATAATATACACTTTAAAGTTGAAAGCTCTTACATGAATATATTCCGATCTTTTATAAACCAAAGTTTTATCCTTGCCACGTTTATGTGTGTGGAGAAACAAATTTGATTTACTGTGAGGGATGCCATTCAAATCTGTCTAACATCATAAAAAAAACTAAACATTAAAAGTTGTAAACATAATATTAATTTGCACAATAAAAATGAAATTTACAAAACAAAATTACAAGAATTAATTTTCAAAACAAAAATGAAATTTACACAATAAAATTTAACACAACATAATTATATTGTGTAAAAGTTAAACAATCGCATATTCATTAAACTACACACACATTGTTTCCAATTTGATTAGTGCATTCATTTGATTACAATTACATATAAAATTATATAAAAAAGTTAAATTATAGGAAAAGATAGAAAATTTAACCAAATTAACTCTATGTTGGGATGTGGTGATAGAGCCACAAGTGAGAAGAGACCATCTATGTTCTTTTCAAATGATGCTATTATCTTACTATGTTGTAATACAATCATGCTATTGATGGTTTCCCAAACACTGCATATATCACCAATGTTATCTTGTAATATTTGTTTTAAACTTCAATGCGCCAACTCAACCCTTTGTGTTGTAATGTTCCCAAAATGCATAACTCTATTTGTCCACGCCTCAACAAATCTTTCCTTGTGAGGAATTAACCATTGGTCATGTACATAATCATTAAAGATAGAAAAGCTACTACAAATTCCTTCAAAGTTAGCCAAATTCATGTCGTACTGAGTCTCATCATAACAATAAACAAGAGCCTCCCATGCCTCCATTATTTGCACCTACTTCTTTTTTGGAAAAACAGTCATCTTGCACTTTGCTTTGACATTTTTGCATACATGAAACAAACATAATAAATTGACTGCCTTTGGAAAAACACATTCAACTGTGTTCATCAAAGCAAGATCTCTATTAGTAACAATTACTTCAACTTCACCACCTGTAATTTGTTCTTTCAACATTTGTAGTGTCCATGTAAATTTATCTTCACGCTCAGACTGTAGATACGCAAATCCCACATAAAATGTCATTTCAGTAGATGTAACACCGAAAATTTCAAGTAATGACATTTGATACCTACATGTCTTGTATGTGCTATCCAAAATCAATATTATGTGAAAATTATTTACAAAAGTGATAGCGTCTGGATGAGTCCAAAAGGTATTCCTCAACTCATTTGAACCATCTACCTTCCTATATGGATATATATTTTTGTCGCGTTCCATCAATGTCGAAAGATGTTGCATTATTGTTCTATTACCTGTAAGTGATGAACGATATGCTTGACGTGCATTGTAAAATTGTTTTATTGTCGTCAAACTTGTAACATTATGTTCCTTTATTGTCATGAATATATTTCTTGGTTTGATCATATTTTTCGTCATATCACCAAGTACAACTTTCACTTCCTGAGACAATTGGCCTAAGAAAGCATGACCGGTTAGTTTTTTTGCCAATTCGTGGTTATAAACACCACATATTACATGCAGATATCATCCCTCACCGATATTTGATGGTGTACCTCTCAATCTAAATGAGCATTCACATTTTCTGCTCCAAGTACTCCTCGTAGGTTTAGGATTCTTTCAAGGTTTATATTTACCGCTTCTTTCACAACCAAGAATTAATTTTCTCTTTGTTCTTAGTCGTGCTGTAGCAGTTTCGGATCTAAAAATAACAACGACAATTTCATTTTCTCTTCCAACATTTCTAGTCCATTTTAATAAATCATCTCGTGTATCAAACATCATACCAGTGCTAAACACATCAGTCAAATCAACCATAACATCTTCACCTCCCTTGTTCATAGTGTCATTCATTGCATCAAAATCATCATACATTTCATCGAAATCACGTTCCAAACCGTCATCCATGTCCTCAAAATCAGGTTCCAAACGTTCATACATTTCATCACCGTTGTCTTCCCGTTGGTTCATTTATTTGTATCCAGAGCAAAGGAAAACAAAATTTTCAATATTTTGTTTAACATGTACGTGAACTTCAATTTACGTAGGTTTACGTGAATTGAGTTCATGTATGCTTACGTGATCTAAAATCTAGTAAACGTACGTGAATTCAGTTCACGTAGGTTTATGTGAATTGAATTTACGTATATGACTCATTTTTTCAAACTTCAATCTTTACGCAATCTGAGTTCACGTACGTGTACGTGAATTCAGATTGTGTACATTTTGATGGTTGAATCTTCAAACTTCATTGACTACACAATCTGAGTTCACGTACATGTACATGAATTCAAATTGCGTAGTTTTTGAAATTTTTATTTTTTGTTAACATACGTGAATTCAGTTCACGTAACCCCTGAACGTACGTGAACTGAGTTCATGTAAAATCCCCAGGTTTAGAAAAAAAAAATACGAACTAAAATATAGACTAACAAACATACCTTTTTATGTAGCTTTAACCACAATGTGATGATCAAACTGATGTGTTGTAAGTTATGAATGAGTGATGTAACTTTTTAATGATTATGAGTTTTGGTTAGTGATGTATGGTGATTTTTTTATGAGTTATGACATGTGATGAAAGTTGATAAATGTGAGTTATGATATAATAAATTTGTAATATTGATGAAAAGACATTTTGGGCATTTTCATTTGTTTTTATAATTTTGAGGGGTGCAAACCAGAATCATATTGGGGATTTTTTATAGTAAGGAATGAGATCTAACTGACCTTTATCAAAAAGAAGAAAAGGAATCGCATGCCACATTCGTACCGTGTTGAACTTTCAAAAGGAAATCGAAAGTTGTCACAATCATATAACTTATGGTTTAGGCTGGAAAATGGTTGCCTCTGTAATTTTTAGGATTTATATAGAATATATATACACCAAACATCTCCCACATATCCAAGAGTATTTGCATGAGATGGTAAGAGCTTTTCCAATTTAACTAGAGGTTATGAATTCAAATAAGACCGTAAAAATACATCAACGTTAAATATCTAGAGGGAAAATATTTAGACAATTCAAGGGATAATAAAAAGACTTAGTAAAACAAATTAATAAAATTTGAGTATATTGGCATTAAATAGTTATCATAAAGTATGATTATTTTTTGCAAAACTAATATCGACAATTACATTTTCTCTTCTTTAAAAAATTATTTTCAAAACAATTTTAATCTATGCGAAAAATAAATATATTTAATAGTTTTTTGACATTTATATTTGTGAATGATTTTTTAAAAATATGTTTAGAGTATGAACTTTTAAACACTACAAACTCAAAATGAGAATAACAAAAATATGAATCTATAAATCGAATTTTGATATTTTTTTGTGAAAGAAACTTTTGTAATCTTATAAACATATTTGCAAAAATTAATTCAAGAATATATGTTCAAATTTCAACTAAAACTTTAGAATTTTATAAGGACTATACTTATTTAACATTTTTTACTCTTATTTTTGGTACAAAATACAATTTTTTTAAAGTAAATACTATATACTTTAACACAATAATAAATAGTATTTAAGAATATATTTCCAATGGAGTAGGTAAAATAGTTAATGGAAGAAAGTTATTTTTTAAATGGTTGACATCAACCAAAAAGTCCATAATAAGAAATTATTGAGATGTTTTACCCTTGTTTTGAAATTCTTAAGCTTGCTAAAATGGTTGTGGTTCTCTTTCATTCTTATTTGATTTATTTATGCTCTTAATTTAACAAATGATTAGAACTGTAAAATATAAAAATTCAATTACTAACCCATTGAACTTGAAACACGCCTAATTAATTGATTCATAATATATTACAAGAAAACTCACATCATGCCTCATTAATAATAAATATAAGCTATTTTAATGTAAAACTAGAGGTCATATACAAAAGTAAAAATAATGTAACATCCTAATAACCAATTCTAGAAATCTCTTTGGTTAAAATCAAATGATTTATTCCTCCAATTGAAGAATATTTTTTTTTTTATAAAATAATATCTCACACTTCACACCAAACACATCTACCTTCTCATTACTTAAACTAGAGAAAACTATTCCATCTTTGAGATTTTCGAAAACAAATATTTCACCCTTCTTACCTTCTCCAAAAGACCAAGAAAAACAAGACAATAACGATAATTCAACTGTGAAAAGTTTAGTCTTTGATTCTTTCACATCAACTTCACATAAAATTATTAATTTAAAATTAGTTGTACCAAAAATCCATGAGATCAAAGCAATGGATCCGTTTAACTCTGCTAAGTGTATCCACCATGAATACATGTCTAAGACTATGTCTAAGAGAATGGGTGTTTTAACAAATACCTTATTACCCAAGTTAAATGATGTCAAGTCTACCCCATTCAACACTACACAACACTTGAAAAATAGAGACATTTATATTGAGTTTCCTCCAAGAGTTACTTCGAAGGGTATAGATTTTCCAACATGAGTCGCCTGATAAATCTACTGGCACATCACTATATGAAATACCATAATATTCAAAATCATCGAAATCAAATGAACTATAAGATATGTTTCTAATCAACTTATAATCATTTCTAACTTCGTGATAGCCAAATCCAGAAGGTTTAACACGAATATGGTGATAGGGCGATACAAAAAGAGGGCTTGTAGGAATGATTTTGTATTCCTCAATTGTTGGGTTCCATAATACAACTCTTCCATCAAATTGATAGAAACAAATAATTCCAGTAATACTACCACATTCCAATACACAAAAATAGAGTTCCTCTGGAAAATGGTATTGCCAATATAATTTCTTCGTATTCTCAATGCTATCACAAGAAAGTGAATAAAAATAATTAATTTCTAATCGTAGGAATAGATTCGTATCATCATAGTAAACATGATGATTTGATATAAAATTATTGCAAAATACACACATGAAATGATGGTTTTCAAATAAGAGGGCCTATGACTTGTGTATGCCTCCAAACCTCTTCAAAGATTTTAGAGGCAATTTAGATAGAATTGAAAATGTAAGATCATCATGTAAGTAGTTCCTAACCTTTTCACTTGTTATACTCGTAGATTTTCCCATATCTTCTCGAATTGTAATTTGGCAGACATAGAGTTGTGGTGATCAAATCAAGAAGTGAGAGATGAAAACATACGGATTCAAGAAAATTTGAATCAAGCGTCACTTATGTGTGAGGTCAGAAGAATGGATAATGAGATAGCAAAGTAGGGAAAAATTCACTCTAGTTATTTAACATCTTTTATCCTTTGTTTGAAATTCTTAGGCTTATTAGCAAAGTTTTCTATAGATACCTTTTATTAACAAATATTAATATGGATACTTCTCAAGTATATCAATGAGTGATATAAGAATATAAAAATAATTGTGGAATACTTATCCATAAAAAGTACATGTTACTTTTGTGTTGACATTGAGATGTTTGTTTAGACTTTGTCAAAATTAATATTTTAAGATAAATAACATGATTACAATTTTTTTTTTAAATGTAAATTTTCCTTTTTTATTTTTGATACAAAATCCTAATTTTTTTAAAAATAAATACTATATACTTTAACCTTAAGCTGTAATAAATAGTATTTAAGAATATATTTCAAATTGAGTAAGTAAAAAAATTAATGTAAAAAAGTTTTTTTAAAATAATTGACATCAACCCAAAAGTCCATAATAAGAAATTATTGAAATGTTTTCCCTTGTTTTGAAATTCTAAAGCTTGCCAAAATGGGTGTGGTTGTCTTTCATTATTAGTTGATTTATTTGTGCTCTTAATTTAACAAATGGTTAAAACTCTAAAATATAAAAAGTTCAATTACTAATTCATCAAACTTGAAATACGCCTAATTAATTGATTCATAATATAAAATTACAAGAAAGTTTGAAACACACCTAATTGATCATTCATAATATATTACAAGAAAGCTCAAAACAAACGACATAATTAATTCATATTATAAAAGAAAAAAAAAATAAAGTATAAAATTAAATAGGATTACCGATATTTCAAATAACATACATTGGAGTTCAAAGAAAAATATGTTTTTTTCATTGTATTATAGATTTCTCCAAATTTAACCTATTTTAATTTAAAACTAGAGATCATAAATAAAGTAAAAATAGTGTAACATCCTAATAACCAATTCTATAAATCTTTTGAGTAAAAATCAAATGATTTATTCCTCCAATCGAAGAAAATTTTTTTTATAAAATAATATCTTATATTTCGCATCTAGCATCTCCACCCTTTGATTACTTAAACTATACAAAACAATTTTATTGTCCATATGTCTGAAAAATATTTCACCATTCTTACCTACTCCAATAGGCCATGAAGGGACATACATCGACAAATCAATAGTGAAAAGTTTAATCCATGATTCTTTCACACCCACTTCACATAAAATTGATATGTCAAAATTAAATGTACAATAAATCCATGAGATCAGAGAAATGCATCCGTTTAACGCCGTTAAGTGTATCCTCCATGGAGCCACGTTTGAGGCTATGTATAAAGGAATGGGTGTTTTAACAAGTACCTCATTGAACAAGTTAAATGATGCCAAGCCTGCACAAATTGGAGGTTTAATTAAATACCACCAATGACATATTCCATTCATGTAAAGTTGTTTGCCAGGAAGATCACAACACAGTTCAATCGGAGAGTAATCTAAATCGAGTTTCTTCCAAGAGTTACTTCAAAGGCTATAGATCTCCCAACATGATTCTTTTGATAAATCCTTTGGCACATCACTATATGAAATACCACAATTTGCAAGTTCGTCGGGATTAAATAATCTATAAGATATATTTCTAATCAACTTATAATCATCTGTAACTTTGTCGTAACCAAATCCATGAGGTTTAAAACAAACATGATGATAGGGCAATATAGAAAGAGGGCTTGTAGGAAGGATCTTGTATTCCTCAATTGCTGGATTATATAATACAACTCTTCCATCAAATTGGTAGAAACAAATAATTCCAGTAATACTACCAGAGTTCAATACAGCAAAATAGGATCCTTCCTCTTGAAAAGGATATTGCCAATTTAATTTCTCCATATTCTCAATGCTATCACCAGAAAGTGAGTACAATTCATTAGTGTTTGATCGTAGGAGAAAAAACGTATCATCATAGTAAACATGATTATTTAATATCAAATTGTTGCACAATACGAACATGAAAT
The DNA here is from genome assembly GCA_037974775.1 of Cicer pinnatifidum. Classification (NCBI taxonomy): domain Eukaryota; kingdom Viridiplantae; phylum Streptophyta; class Magnoliopsida; order Fabales; family Fabaceae; genus Cicer; species Cicer pinnatifidum. Next base: position 60,288,260 of record JBBPBR010000003.1, read on the forward strand.
GTTGGTTTTCAAATAAGAGGGCCCATGACTTGTGTATGCATCCAAACCGCTTCAAAGATTTTAGAGGCAATTTGGATAGAATGCAAAATGCAAGATGATCAGGTATGTAGTTCCTAAACTTTTCACTTGTCACACTTGTAGATTTTCCCATATTTTCTCGAACTATAATTTGGTAGGCAACGAGTTGTGGTGATCAAATCAAGAAATGAGAGAAGAAAATATACAGCTTCAAGAAAATATGAATTAAGCGTCAGTCGGGCAAAATTAATTTATAATCATTACTATAGACAATTATTGTTTAGCTTAATTGAGAAGTATCCATAATTAATCAATACACGTCTAATAAATTGATTCACAATATAAAGCAATAAATCTCAAACCACACCTAATTAATTGATTCATAACATAAAATAAAACAGCTCAAAACACGCCAAATTATACTAGAGGTTATGAATTCAAATAAGACCGTAAAAATACATCAACGTTAAATATCTAGAA
>JBBPBR010000003.1:60299230-60319928 GCA_037974775.1 Cicer pinnatifidum
GATAAAATAATTAAATATAACATAAATAATTTATATTTATTACTAAATCCCAATAAATACGTTTAAAGCCATCATATCATAGAAAATATATAGAAATAAAGATATTAATCACAATATTACTACCATCTCAAAACCATTATTTATAAAATAAATAATAAAAATATGAAATAGTCTTAAATAATTAAAATATAACTATGCACACATTTATTATATAGTTTAATGCACCCGAAAATAACACAACAAATATCTAATGCATGTCTATATTTAAACTCACTCAAAATCTTATCATCTAAAATACTTTTGCTAAAATACCATTATTATTTTTTTAAATAAATTAAATAACTAAATATAATATTTATAATTTATATTACTCATTAAATCAAATATATATGGTTATCAAACCATAAGAAACTCACACATATAAGCAGAAGTAATCACAAAATTAATCAACATACATTCTAAAATAATTTTAACACCAAATTGATTTCTTTAATATCCTATTAAATTAATAAAATAGTTTAATATGGTCATATTAGTCATTGTACCTATAAATTTTATTTTTTTGGGTGGCCGTGGCCCCTCCCCTGTCCCAAGGAAGCTCTGCCCCAGTGTGAGATTATGTCAAAAGGAATGGGTGTTTTAACAAGTACCTCATTACACAAGTTAAATTATGCCAAGCATGCAATGGTTGGATTTCCAGTTCCATGCCACCAATGACACATTCCATTCATGTAAAGACGTTCACTAGCAACACTACACCACACTTGAATAGCAGAGTCATCTAAATCGAGTTTCCTCCCAAAGTTACTACGAAGGCTATATATCTCCCAATATAATTCGTTTGATAAATCTTCTAGCACATCACTATATGAAATATCATAATTTGCAAGATCGTTGGAATCAAATGAACTATAAGATATGTTTCTAATCAACTTATAATCATCTGTAACTTTGTCGTAACCAAATCCATGAGGTATAATACGAACATGATGATCGGGAAATATAGAAAGAGGGCTTGTAGGAATGATCTTGTATTCCTCAATTGTTGGGTTATATAATACAACTCTTCCATCAAATTTGCAGAAGCAAATAATTCCAGTAATACTACCATGAGTCCAATACCTCAAAATATGATCCTTCCTCTTGAAAAGGATATTGCCAATTTAATTTCTCAATATTCTCAATGCTATCACCAGAAAGTGAGTAAAAATCATTAGTTTCTGATCGTAGGACGAGAAACGTATCATCATAGTAAACATGAATATTTGATATGAAATTTTTGCGGAATACGAACATGAAATGATGGTTTTCAAATAAGAGGGCCCATGACTTGTGTATGCATCCAAACCGCTTCAAAGATTTTAGAGGCAATTTAAATAGAATGTAAAATGCAAGATGATCAGGTATGTAGTTCCTAAACTTTTCACTTGTCACACTCATAGATTTTCCCATATTTTCTCGAAATGTAATTAGGTAGGGAAGGAGTTGTGATGATCAAATCAAGAAGTGAGAGAAGAAAACATACAGATTCAAGAAAAGTTGAATTAAGCGTCAGTTGGGCAAAATTCACTCTACTTATTCTTGATTTTTAATTTTCAATTTTCAGATTTAAATTAATTTATAATCAATACTATAGACAATTATTGTTTAGCTTAATTGAGAAGCATCCATAATTAATCAATACATGTCTAATTAAATGATTCACAATAAAAAACAATAAAGCTCAAACCACACCTAATTAATTGATTCATAACATATAATAAAACAGCTCAAAACACGCCAAATTAATTGATTTATACTCCTACCTCCATCTATCCTTAATACACAGACAAATTTCCACACTATTTTTCAATCTTTACATTGAAATTCTTAAAAATTTCAAGTGTTTCATCGTTTGTTTTTATCAAGTATATCTACAAAATTATGTTGAGTTCGTCTAGAAAAGATAAGAAATACTTATTACTTCCCAAAGATGGAATATCAAATGATTTACATATGTCACTCTAAACCAATGCAAGAGACATACATTTATTTATCATTAGATAAAGAAAAGTATAGTCAAAACAATTGTCAATAAAAGTGATAAAATCTAAAGGCTCATATTCTCTTACTATTAATTTATGTGAACCCTTGGTTATTTTATTTTGACTACAAAAATCACAGTTTCAAAATCATTTAAGGATATCTTTCTAATTAAACCTAAGTTACTTAAGTTTGAAATCATGCATTTGTTCACATGAAAGAGTCTAACATTTCAAATATTAAAATCACACAACATATAAGTAGATGAATATATTTTATTAAATTCAACATTTAACTTAAATATGTCATCAATGGTGTACCCTTTCCCAAAAAAATGTCATTTTTAGAAATGGTGTACAAATATGCCTCTATAGAGTGAGTAAACCTTGTCTTATTCGGAAGAAAATCATAAACCAGATTCTTGACCTTCCTAATCAATGCTTTCTTGAGGTGAACTTCAACTACATGTCCCCAATACCCACTACATTAGTGGTGTGAAAATCTCCCAACAACACTTTCTATATTTAACATCAGTGTATGTTTTAAACATAACACAATCATAACAGACGTGGTGATAGGCACCCCTATCAATCTACCATCCATGTTATCCACCAACAATGTTGATTTTAGTTATCATAGCAACGATGAACTTCTTCTTGTTGTTCGAAACAACTAATACTTCATTTTTCTTGTCTTGCTTTCGGAATTCTTCCTTAATTTGGAGACAGGTTATCAGACTCTATAATTGCATGCTAAAGAATTATTGTACATTTTCCAACGATCTAAGAACCAAATTATTATGCTTACTCAGATAAAAAGAATTTTATCTGTACCTCAGTTTAATAGAATGAGACTTAATTTTAAGGTCCTGTAAAGTATGTCATGTGTTGTAGTTCCCTAAAAAATATGACAATATAAGAATAATAAATTAGTAACGTTTATAATTTATGTACACGTCCACTTCCATTAATCCGATATATATACAAACTAGTTTTTGATTCTCAATTGAGTCCACTAATTTTCAAATACTTAGATGATGTAATACACTCTCCCACTAATCCGACATGTATACTCTGTATTAATATAATATTTATTATGGATTATAAATTTTTTTAAATAAATTTATTGCATTAAGATATAATAATTATAAGTAATGTTGTCTAATGATGTCATGCTTAACAGCGGGATACTAAATTTCTAGTGCAAAATTATTAATTGGTTTTAAAATTTTATCACTATTAGATTTTCATATATTTAGCACACATTTTACACAAAAATAATATAACAATGTTATTAAGACAAGTGGTTACATGATAATAATATAAAATCTAAAATGACATATGTCTAATCCTTACAAATGTGAGATTTTTCACTAAGTGTTTAAAATGGTGAACATAGTCAAGAATAATATTCATTTCACCAAATAGCAGGTAAAATGAACTAGTGTTTGTATGTCATCTCTCAACAAAAGCATATATGAGATTATTGTCGATAGTGTTCAAACTACATTGTTGCAGAAGACGTATGCAAATATTGTTTATTGCCATTTGAAACAACTTTTGAGGCACATCTATCCTATTTAATTAAAATAACACACAATAAATAATACAATTTGTTAGTTTACTATATATATACTAAGCAATTTCACTAATGAAATAATTCTTTTAAAAAATTTTTTTTTCTTCTTTTTCTCAATTAGTACATTTTATCATGTGACCTTATTCAGTAAATCAAATTAAACTCTAATGAGTTTCTAACACCAATGAATCATTAAATCAACTATTTCAAATAAATTGAGTTCCTAAAATCAGCCTTGTAATAAACTATACTAAATATATTAAACTATACATATTATGTTATACTATACTATGTAATTAAATAAATTACTTTCTAACTTGTCCATTCAACACTCTAATTATAATGTGGTGTTCATAGTCCTTAAGAACCAAATAAACGAAAAGACCTCCAAGAAATAAAGGTTGTTCACGATAATGATGGTGATGCATGTTATCTTGGTGCTACTCATACTCATCCTGATCATGTTGTATATGATCCTCAAGCGCAGGACCATGTTGCTCCTCTTGCTAAAACTTAGGATGAATATAATAATCCTCCTCTTATTGCATTTCTTTGTTCCTTTTTCTACATTTTTCAACGGTGACTCTCCTATTAGATTGTGTAGCAGATCGAACTCGAGAATGTTTCATAGTGTTTTTTATTCCTCTGGTCCTTACTAGAAAAAAAATTAAATGAAAAATATATAAACAAACAAATTGGAAAAATTATCTTGACCCGAAAATTTATGGAACAAAATTTTTGATAGTTATATTTCAATATTTTTTATATTTCTGGGAGTTAGTTTGAACTGGAAATTGAAATTTCACGTAGTTATATTTGAATAGCTTTGAAATTTTCAGTTGGAAACAATTATCGGATATTCCAAATTTCCAATTGAAAACTAACTCCCAAAAATTTCATTTTTAAAATTTCTAGTATCGAAACATAACTATTGGAAATTTTGTTCATGAAATTTCCAGTTAGACAAATTCATATGAAAAAATTACTTTTTTCAAAAGTTTTGGAATGCGAGGGTATGATCAAGATATCTTAATTTATTTTAGTTTTTACTATTCACTTAAGGATATTTTAATAAGTTAAGGGATAAAAATTATAAATGGGCTATAAGTCCAATTGTTGTGGGTACAAAGTCAAATTATCCCTAAGTAATACTAATCGTCATTATCCTCATATAATGACTAGTCGCGTGGACTATGTAGAGACACTTGAAAATTATTTATTAGTGATCAAAGGTAAAGTACTGTTCGAGAGGGATGTTTCGTTCTAATGATTTGTATTCTCATTGACTAGTGAAATGTTATGCATATCAGGTACATGACTATGAGATTTTTCGCTCATAAAAATGTTTTTAAAATAGTTTTGAAAGTTTACCCTATAATTCCAAACCGTTTCAAAGGGAATTGTAGGATTATATAGATCTACAAGAATTTGATTTTGGAGAGAAAATGGAAAAATAGAAAATACCTTTGAAGTAAACATTGAGTCAGTGTCGTTAAGATTGAGTTGAAGCGAGAAAGAAAGAGAGTCGAGCAAGAGAGATAAGTGAGAGAGTCGAGCAAGAGTGATGAACGAGAGTAACAATGTGGAGAGTCAATAAACAAGAGAGATGAACGACCACCCCTAGAAAAAGCGATTTTACATATCAATTTTTCGGTCACTAAATCCAAAATAATACTTTAAAGAATATAAAGTACTATAAAAAATTCATACGCCAAAATATATTTAAGTAATATTTTAAAGTACTAAAAATAATACAAATAAATTTTAGTTTAAACATAATATATTTAGTCCTAACAAATTGCAACATATTAGTTCTTCAGATTAACTTATCATTATCCATCTAACTCTTCACCATCATGATCACAAGCATCATTATCACCAATCTCTTCATTAAAATCATCAACATCATGATCACCAATCTCATCATCATTCACCAATCCTATCTTCATGAATTTGATCTCTAGTATATGACATGGTTTTAAAGTTCAAGCTATTCATCAGTTATTTTATCAAGTGGTTGTTGCGCTCAACTTCTCTTTTCTATTAGCCAATTCCTCTAGTAATTGATCTCTTTCATTTCTCATTTCTTCAAATTCATGTCTTTGAAGCCCTTCTGTTGATGAAGAACATGGCCCATGATAATATGGTCTCCCTAATAATCCAGTAGATTCCATTCTGAGACCATATTTTCGTCCTCTTTTTATTCCTGCAACCTCATACCACACATCTAATTCATTTGGTGGAGGAGTTTCTTGTGAAGTTATTTCTTGGATCAATTTTTCCAACCTACATTTAAATTTTTCCTGCCAACATAAATATAAAGCTAATTAATGTTTTAAAATACTTTATTCCGATCTTACCTGAAGATAAAAAAACCAACATAGAAAAATAAATAATATACACTTTAAAGTTGAAAGCACTTATATGAATATATTCCGATCTTTTATCAACCAAAGCTTTATCCTTGCCACGTTTATGTGTGTGGAGAAACAAATTTGAATTACTGTGAGGGATGCCATTCATATCTGTCTAACATCATAAAAAAACTCAACATTAAAAACTTGTAAACATAATATTAATTTGCACGATAAAAATGAAATTTGCAAAACAAAATTACAAGAATTAATTTTCAAAACAAAAATGAAATTTACACAACCTAATTATATTGTGTAAAAGTTAAACAATCGCACATTCATTGAACTACACACACATTGTTTCCAATTTTATTAGTGCATGCATTTGATTACAGTTACATATTAAATTATATAAAAAAGTTAAATTATAGGAAAAGATAGAAAATTTAACCAAATTAACTCTATGTTGGGATGTGGTGATAGAGCCACAAGTGTGAAGAGACCCTCCAAAACCTCCACAATCAGATGCTCGGTTTGTTTTTGTCTATATGCTCTTCTTTTTGAATCCATGTGTTCCCCAATGATCACATAAGGAATTCCAAACATCCTAACCAATTCACCTCGGTTTATTCATTGAGCTATGAACCTTGTTTAGATTATTATGTCGTAATTCAAAGTTCTTTCTAGCTCACACATCATCTGGTGGACAAATATTAAATCTATTATGTGTATATATAAACAATCGGTAGGTTAGCATGTAGTAATATTTTTTAAAACACATAAGACATTATTAGTTAAAATATAAAGGAGAGAAGAAATAACATATTATTGTTCTAGTTTTAAACATATTAAAGGTGCCCTTGAAACAATATACCTTAAACAATATACCTTGATGGGGTAGTAGCAGATGTCCTTGAAGTTCTTAAGGGGAGAGAAATATGAGGAAGTGCAACATTAGACATCCTAAAAGGTGCACAATGAGAACTAGAAGAAGGTGCAACATGATATGAACTATGACGGGGTGCAACATAAGATATCCTAGGAGGATGTGCATTATGAGATGTGACAAGAAGAACTGCTTTCTAAGATGTCATAAGTGATGGAGTAGTAGTATCAGATAATGCAGAAAACTGTACAAAAGGGGGATTTGCATTTGAACGTTTGGAATGTTGTTTTAATTGTCGAGTCTTGATAGCTTTCTCTTTTCCTTTGTCTTTATATGCCATATACAATTAATAAAAATAATACACTTAAAAATATTTATAGCATAAAAACAACAACAAAGTATAGTAATACATTTTCATCACCTCCACAAAATGAAAAATATTAAAATTTAATAATCAGTATCTCTACCATCATCGTTATCATTAGCATCATTATGAAACTTATAGTGATTTTCAAAATTATTTTCTGAATCTGATTCGTCTGAATTTATGTCGTCATATTTCTCCTCTTCCTCCTCTTGGTCTTTTGCAACCTCAATATGCATTTCAACTTCCTCATTTCCCCTTCATCTCTCAAATAATCAAGTAGCTCATCATTTGCAGCAAATGCTACATTTGTTGTGGTAGACGTTGAATCTTGATATGCAACTTCTAATGTATATAAATCATCGATTGGGCCTCTAGGTTTGGTTTTAATGGCAACCTACCAATCAACTGTTTCTTTTTATTTTTCTGGGTAAGGTACATAATACACCTGAATAGTATTTGTTGCAAATATGAAATGATCATATTTTGATTATCTTCTACTACGATGAACCTCCACAATGCTATATTGGTGTTGAATCTTTATGCATGTGTTGGCAACAATATCAAACCATTCACGATTAAATAAAACTAATTGCTTGGTTGGTTCTCCTAGGTATTAAACTTGCGAAATCTCTTTAACAATACCACAATTGTAATTTTCTTCAACTCATTCGTCGTCACCCTTGACATAAAGTCCACAATGAATGGTTTTCTTACCAACACTCCACTCTTTTGTATGAAACTTAAAACCATTTACAAAATAAATAGGTCAAGTATGAACCTTCCTCTTAAGACCATATGCTAAGTGGTGCAAATATAAATTTTACACGAAGTTATTTTTATCATGTACCTATCAATAGGCAAAATAAACTTATTATATTCCACAACTACAAGATAAGTCATATACTATAGTTGAAATCACATAACACTTACATATATTTGAAACCAACTTGGAAATTCATACCATCCACGTAAGTTTGACATATATTTGCATCATATGCTTCCAAATCTTCATGTCACTGTTGGCAACAATATCAAACCATTCACGTCACAGTTGCAATTTAATGGTTTAAGAGACCCGGTTGGCTTCACGTCGTAGTTGCGATGGTTGGTTTGAGAGGGAATTAACAACGAATGATGGTTTTGGGATGAACGGAAGTGAGAGGATGATTAGCAACAGATGAAATTCGAACTAATTGGTTTCGCGATTGTGAATCCCGATGAAATTATGGAGAGAGGGGATTCACACGAGATGAATGGTTTTCGGATTTATGGTGGGTTGAGAAAGAAAGAGGAATTGATTGTTTGTGGTGGTGAGAAAAATTGATTGACTTGAGAAAGAACAGTTGAAGGAAATGGGGTTTTAGAGTTTCTTTGAGTAAATTGAAAAATAAAGAAATTTGACAAGACAAACATGAATTGCATGGGCTTCAAATGCAGGACTACATACTTCTCTTTTTTTATTTCTTTTTTTTTTAATTAGTTTTTAAATATTTCACATTTTCTAGAAATAATAATTCTGCAAAAACTATTTTACATTTTTCTTTTTTACTAATAAAGAAAACTAAATTATGTAATTAAAAAATAGTTAGCGACTGCCATTTTGGTCGCTAAAATTTAGTTGTTATTTCAATCTCTAAATTTTGTAGGCGACTGATTTAGTGACGAAATAATATTTAGTTTCAAGGTTTAAAATTTGAGTCTTTATTTCGGTCGCTAGTGTGAAAGGCAAATTTTTTATTAGTGATAATTAAAGACTTAATTTTTTGTCACTAAAATTCAGTTGTTATTTATCATCAGCAAATATGATCTTACTCTTCCTTGATGTGTCAATGTCTAACAAATGTTCCTTGTGACTGGTCATGTGATTGGAGCACCCATCAGAAGCATTATTTTTTAATCATCATCTTGTGCAGCGCACACCGAATCTTCATTTTTCTTCTTTTGATTTCCCTTTCCAGACAAACATTCATCACCAAAGTGACCAAATTTTTTACAATTATAACAATGCATCTTTTTTTTGTCAAAGTATTTGGTTTCCCTTTGGTTTTAACATTTAACATTCTTTTTTTTAATTACCATATTTCTAGCACCTTCAATCTCCAATGTTCTATCATCAGCAAATATGATCTTACTCTTCCTTGATGTGTCAATGTCCAACAAAGGTTCCTTGTGACTGGTCATGTGATTGGGGCACCCATCACAAGCATTGTTTTTTAATCATCATCTTGTCCAGCGCACACCAAATCTTCATTTTTCTTCTTTTGTTTTCCCTTTCTAGACAAACATTCATCACCAAAGTGACCAAATTTTTTACAATTATAACAATGCACCGTCTTTTTGTCAAAGTATTTGGTTTCCCTTTGGTTTTAACATTTATTATTCCTCCTTTTGACGAGGATTCAGATTTTTGTCAGCAACTTTCTTGAACTTGTCTTTAGTGTTCTTCTTTTATTTCTCCTTTTGATCTCCTTTTGACCCCTAGTTTTTCCTTCGCTTCTTTCATTCATTCTCAATTCTCTTGCTTATTATATTGTTCTTTGCAGTTCTTCAAGACTCAAAAATGATATGTCCTTAGATTCTTTAATGGAACATACAATATAATCAAACTTGGGATGTATGAACCTTTGAATCTTTTCACACATCATTTGTTCTAACAGTCTTTCCCCACATACAGCCATTTGATCAATGATGCTTCTTAATCTTATAATCGATTCTAAAACTTTCTCTCGTTCCTTTGTTTGCAGCAACTCATATTGTTTTGTAGGGATTGCAACTTCACTTTCTTAACATTCTCACCTCTTATATAGAACTTCTCGAGAATATTTTATTATTTTCCTTGTCTTTTCTCTAAACTATATTCCTCTAAAATGTTTTTTTTTTCAAGACACCCAATTCCTAAGTAATTTTGGACGAAAATCACTATCTTTATTGGAGTTTCTTTCTTTATTTTACTTAAATATATTTTCACATTAAATAAAATTGTTTAAATATTAGTTATAAATTTATAAATTTTATACCTTAATTCCTCTAATGGAATTGGTCTTACCGTTTGCTCTTTTTAATTAATTTTTTCTCTCTCCTCCTCTCATTCTGTCTAGCCTTGCATCTTCCTCAGATGACATAATGACCAAATTTATTATGAACATTTCATTCATTCAATTAAGCTTCTCAAGAAAATCAATCATCCATTTTTCTAGGAAGTTTAAGAAATCTTTCTTTTGGAAACTTAAACAATCTATTCTATAGATTATTTGGATGAACTTATTCACTCTATATAATTATTTTATTTGCCGTTATTTTCTTTAAGGTGTATTTGGCTCAACTGATAGGAGGGTAGGGGACGAATTTACATGGAAGAGGAGCGTAGGGGACGAATTTACATGGAGGAGAGGGTACTATAGACTAAAGATGCCGAAAAACATAAGAAATTTTTTTTTGAAATTTTTGTCATTTATAAAAATTATTTTAGCTACTTATCAAAAAGATATGTTTTTTTTTTCAAATCATTCAACTTGTGATTGTAAAATAGTTAAAGTAAAATAAAGTTGAATCATAAAGATCATAGATTAAAACGACAAAGAGAGTGAATGGACACATTATTTTAATACTAGTTCACAACAGACTTTTGCTACATCTAATACTCCTGTAACAGAGAGATTTTTCTGTAGTACAATTGAAGACTTAATTCAATATTTAAACAATAACACACAAGTGTTATTTAATCTGCTTCTTCAGGCTTTGAATATTTTTCTTATGTCTTTCATGAAGGTGCAAACACGAGAAAATGGTTCAATTGTGTTTGACTAACTTGGATTCTTTTTGCTAATTTATTTAAAACTAGTTCGAGTTTGGTGACTTACTTAGAATAAAATAAGTACCCATCGGATTAAGTGATTAGAGGCATAAGTAAAACAAAAATTGCATAATTAAAGTGACAAGAATTTATCATGGTTCACCACCAACATGGTAACTACTTTCACTCCCCTCACTTAGAAGAATTTAATCAACTAATTCAAAACTTGAATTACACAGCATTTGACTCTACAAGTCAGTCTTCTCAAAACAACATGACACCTACAGACTTTTTGAGGAACACAAACATCTTGACTTTACAAGTCAAGTCTTCTCAACACAACCTGAAAACCACATATGGTTGAAGGCACACAACACCTTGACCCTACAAGTCAAGTATTCTCAACATAACTTGAAAACCTAGTGTTAATGACTAGTCGTGTGGACTATGTAGAGACACTAGTAAATTATGTGTTAGTGATCAAAGGTAAAGTACTCTTCGAGAGGGATGCTTCGTGTTAATGATTTGTATGCTCATTGACTAACGAAATGTTAAGCTTACCAGATCCTTGACTATGAGATTTTTCGCTCATAAAAAATGCTTTTAAAATAGTTTTGAAAGTTTATCCCATAATTCAAAACCGTTTCAAAGGGCATGGTAGGATTATATAGCTCTACAAGAATTTGATTTTTGAAAGAAAATGGAAAAATAAAAAATACCTTTGAAGTGAACATTGAGTCAGTGTCGTTAAGATTGAGTTGAAGCGAGAAAGAGAGAGAGTCGGGCAAGAGTGATGAACGAGAGTATCGATGTGGAGAGTCAATAAACAAGATAGATGAACGGCCACTACTTGAAAAAGTGATTTTAAAGATCAATTTTTCGGTCACTAAATCCAAAATAATACTTTAAAGAACATAAAGTACTTTAAAAAATTCATACGCCAAAATATATTTAAGTAATATTTTAAAGTACTAAAAATAATACAAATAAAATTTTTGTTTAAAAATAATATATTTAGTCCTAACAAATTGCAACATATTAGTTCTTCAGATTAATTTATCATTATCCATCTAACTCTTCATCATCATGATCACAAGCATCATTATCACCAATCTCATCATTAAAATCATCAGCATCATGATCACCAATCTCATCTTCATGAATTTGATCTCTATTATATGACATGGGTTTAAAGTTCAAGCTATTCATCACTTATTTTATCAAGTGGTTGTTGCGCTCAACTTCTCTTTTGTATTAGCCAATTCCTCTCGAAATTGATCTCTTTCATTTCTCATTTCTTCAAATTCATGTCTTTGAACTCACTATGTTGATGAAGAACATGACCCATGATAATATGGTCTCCCTAATAATATAGTAGATTCCATTCTGAGACCATATACTCGTCCTCTTTTTATTCCTGCAACCTCAAACCACACATCTAATTCATTTGGTGGAGGAATTCCTTGTTAAGTTGTTTCTGGGATCAATTTTTCCAACCTACATTTAAATTTTTCCTGCCAACATAAATATAAAGCTAATTAATATTTTAAAATACTTTATTTCGATCTTACCTAACGATAAAAAAAACCAACTTAGAAAAATAAATAATATACACTTTAAAGTTGAAAGCTCTTACATGAATATATTCTGATCTTTCATCAACCCAAGTTTTATCCTTGCCACGTTTATGTGTGTGGAGAAACAAATGTGAATTACTGTGAGGGATGCCATTTAAATCTGTCTAACAACATAAAAAAAACTCAACATTAAAAACTTGTAAACATAATATTAATTTGCACAATAGAAATGAAATTTACTAAACAAAATTACAAGAATTAATTTTCAAAACAAAAATGAAATTTACACAACATAATTATATTGTGTAAAAGTTAAACAACCGCACATTAATTGAACTACCCACACATTGTTTCCAATTTGATTAGTGCATGCATTTGATTACAATTACATATTAAATTATATATAAAAGTTAAATTATAGGAAAAGATAGAAAATTTAACCAAATTAACTTTATGTTGGGATGTGGTGATAGAGTCACAAGTGTGAAAAGACCCTCCAAAACCTCCATAATCAGATGCTCAGTTTATTTTTGTTTGTATGCTCTTCTTTTTGAATCCATGTGTTCCCCAATGATCACATAAGGAATTCCAAACATCCTAACCAATCCACCTCGGTTTGTTCATTGAGCTATGAACCTTGTTTAGATTATTTTTCATTATTGTTGCTTCTCGTAAATCAAAGTTCTTTCTAGCCCACAAATCATTGGTGGAAAAATATTAAATCTATTATGTGTATATATAAATAATGAGTAGGTTAGCATGTAGTAATATTTTTTTAAACACATAAGACATTATTAGTTAAAATATAAAGAAGAGAATAAATAACACATTATTGTTCTAGTTTTAAACATCTTAAAGGTGCCCTTGAAACAACATACCTTAAACAATATACCTTGATGGGGTAGTAGCAGATGTCCTAGAAGTCCTTAAGAGAAGAGAAATATGAGGAAGTGCAACATTAGACATCCTAGAAGGTGCACCATGAGAACAAGAAGAAGGTGCAACATGATATGAACTATGATGAGGTGCAACATAAGAAATCCTAGGAGGATGTGCAACATGAGGTGTATTAGGACGATCTACATTATGAGATGTCACAAGAGGACGTGCATCATAAGATGTCCTAAGTGATGGAGTAGTAGTATGAGATAATGCAGAAGATTGTACAAAAGGAGGATTTGCATTTGAACGTTTGGAATGTTGTTTTAATTATCGAGTCTTGAGAGGTTTCTCTTTTACTTTGACTTTATCTGCCATATACAATTAATAAAAAAAAATACAATTAAAAATGTTCATAGCATAAAAACAACAAGTAATGTAATAAATTTTCATCACCTCCACAAAATGAAAAACATTAAAATTTAATAATCATTATCTCTACCATCATCGTTATCATTAGCATCATTATGAAACTTATAGTGATTTTCAAAATTATTTTCAGAATCAGATTCGTCTGAATTTATGTCGTCATCATCCTCCTCTTCCTCCTGTTGGTCTTTTTCAACCTCAATATTCATTTTAACTTCCTCATTTTCCCCTTCATCTCTCAAATAATCAAGTAGGTCATCATTTGCAAAAAATGCTACATTTGTTGTGGTAGACGTTGAATCTTGATATGCAACATAAATCCATGATTATTCTTCTAGTAGTTAGGCATAAATCCATCTGCATATAAATGCACTCTTATTTCATCTTCACTTTTAAATTGTCTACATCGACATAAACAACATGGACATCTCATTCCCCCTTTATCTTGGACGATTTTCTGCACTCTCGCAAAATTGAGAAAGTCTTCAACATTGTTTAAGACCCTTCCTTCCAGGAAAATTTCTATCGTACATTCAACTACGATATATATCCATATATATGTGAGTGTGTGTGTGTGTATATATATATATATATATATATATATATATATATATATATATATATATATATATATATATATATATATATATATATATATATATATATATATCGATGTTTTATATATTAATTGATTTATTTTTCAAAAGCATTATATATAAATTGACATACTTTATATGTCAATTAGGGGAGCATTTGCAAACAATATAATAAATTATTATCAAGATTATAATTATATAAACCGAAATAAAATTTTAAATGATTTTTAATAAAATTTTTTATAAAATAATTAACTCCTTATATATAAACAAAAATAGAGATTGTTAAACTATATAAATTTTTTGTACTAAATCAACTACAACTCTTTTTAATAACTAACAAAAAAATATTAATATCATCAATTTTAATAATGTTTTTTTAAAAAGTAGTTATATTAAAATCAATAAGTTTTACATGTGTTTCAAACTTTTATTTATCATATATTATGTAAACAACATAATTTCTATTTTTTTAATAAATAAATATATAATAACACATATTTTACTAATCTATATTTTAAAAATAATATAAATATATTTACAATATCACATATATATTTACTAATCTAAATTTAAAATATATAAAATACTAACTTGATGCGGGGAAGTGTCTGACTTGAAGCTTTCTGTAACACCCCGTTTTTCAAAGCGAGGGTGTATTTTTGTTTTCAAAAGAAATTAAAATACAACAGAGAAATAAATAAGGTAAAACCTTTGGATAAATAATTAAGTCATTAAAATTTACAAGCAGCGGAAAAGTTTTTCAAAATATAAATCCAAAACATGTCCTGAGGTCAACAATAGTACAGGTACATCCTTTCAACTTAACATAAAGGTAGCCCAAAAGAAAGACATATGTGTCCTGAGTGACAACCTAGTCTGATCATTCTATACATAACAAAAAAAAAAACTATACGCCTTGAGTAATCTCCACGCGCCCCGTGAGATTCTCCTAACGTAGCTCTAATCAAGCACTCCCATCCACATTCCCGTCCGGAGGATACGAACCGGCGGGATCATCCTGACTCTCATCTGAGGGCAAAGCCCAGATTTCCACAATAGTTGTAAAGGGTCACCAACCGAAATTAACAGTTAACACATAACATTTAAGTTTTTAAATGCACAAAATACCTTTTCAACTTAGCATGCACCTTAAAAGGATTTTCCATATGCTAAAAGTTCATACAATGCTTGCCAAATGTAAATGAAATCAAATAGAGTTCTCAATCCATCAAGTAATACACAACTGAACAAAACATTGATAAATTAATTGAGCAATCGATTATCTAACTCAAAATAAGAATTTCCACTAAGCCTATCGATTGGGCAATTGACTGGGCAATTGATTGGGCAATTGATTGACAGCATAGCTGAGCCACTGACTTAATGCCAATCGATTGGGAAATTGACTGGGGAATTGATTGGGCAATTGATTGACAGCATAGTTGAGCCACTGACTTAATGCCAATCGATTGGGCAATTGACTGGGCAATTGATTGGGCAATTGATTGACAGCATAGCTGAGCCACTGACTTAATGCCAATCGATTGGGAAATTGACTGGGCAATTGATTGACAGCATAGCTGAGCCACTGACTTAATGCCAATCGATTGGGAAATCGATTTCCCTGCATATTCTTCCAAAAATACATAAACTAACTCAATCACATTCATACACAAATCCACATCTTAACACTTAGCATTTTCAACACAATCACCACGTCAACTTGAGTTTCGAAATCGTTTTACAATCTAACATACTATCGCACAATTCCAAAACATAACTCTTAGTACAATCAACACAATCACAATTTGAATCAAACACACTTACACATAGTTTCAAATCATAACACTTAGCAAAATCAACACAATCATAATTTGCATCAATCACAACTCGTGTGCCAAGCACCCTAATGCAATGCGTATATGCCAAAATGCATGGACTCGGAATTCCAAACCAAAACCCTCCTCGAAGGGCCGTAAATCATAATTGTACCGCCTATCGCAGGCCAAAGTACCAATTACCGAGGTGCCACCTATCACGGGTCTGCACGATTTACTAAAAAGCGTAAACCATAAATGTATTGCCTATCACGGGCCCATACCGTTTACCAAGGTACCACCTATCACGGGTCTGCACGGTTTACTAAAAAGAACGTAAATTGTAAATGTACCGTCTATCACAGGCCAAAGTACTCTTTACCAAGGTGTCACATATCACGGGTCTGCACAATTTACAAAAATCGTAAATCGTAAAAGTACCGCCTATCATGGGCCAAAGTACTATTTACCGAGGTGCCACCTATCACGGGTCTGCACAATTTACAAAAACGTAAATCATAAATGTACCGCCTATCACAGGCCAAGGTACTATTTATCAAGGTGCCACTTATCACAGGTCTGCACGATTTACAAAAAGCATGAAAATGCATGAGCGTATACTGACTCCATTCACAACGATCGTTAAGCAAATGCAGTTATTAAAAGATTCCCCATTTTTAACACTCATTTGACCTAAACGATTTTCACGCCAAACATTAAGTAAACAGACATATTAAGAGATTCCCCATTCTTAATATACTTTTGATTTAAACTATTTCCACAGCAAAACATTCAGTAAACAAAACATTAAGAGATTCCCCATTCTTAATGCTCATTTACTGAAACGATTTTCAAAAAATAACATTAAGCAAACAAGACATTAAGAGATTCCCCATTCTTAATTCTCATTTAACTTAAATGATTTTTCCAAAACAAACGTTAAGTAACCGAGACCTTAAGAGATTCCCCATTCTTAACGCCCAGTTAACTTAAACGATTTTTCAAAACAACATTAAGTAACCAAGACATTAAGAGATTCCCCATTCTTAACGCCCAGTTAACTTAAATGATTTTCACAAGTACACATTAGATAAACAAGACATTAAGAGATTCCCCATTCTTAACGCCCAGTTAACTTAAATGATTTTCACAAGTACACATTAGATAAACAAGACATTAAGAGATTCCCCATTCTTAATACTCATTTAACTTAATGGTTTTCAAAACAAACTTCAAGTAAATAAGACATTAAGAGATTCCTCATTCTTAATTCTCATTTAACTTAAACGATTTTCCAAAACACACATTAGGTAAACGAGACGTTGAGAGATTCCCCATTCTTAATACTCGTTTAACTCTAATGGTTTTCACGACAACATTAAGTAAATAAGTCATTAAGAGATTTCTCATTCTTAATACTCATTTACCTTAAACGATTTTCACAAACTCACATTAAGTAAACAAGACATTAAGAGATTCCCCATTCTTAATGCTCGTTTAACTTAATGGTTTTCAAATTTCCACACAAAACAAACTCAAACGTACTTTCACATTCAATCCATAACTCACACAAAATCATTTTTCCACACAAAACACATCTCAAACATGTTATCAAATTCAATCCAAATCAATCAACGATTCACACCAAATCACATCAATCAACAACCATCAAGTAAGAACACGCCAAGTACGACGACACAAATTAACACAATCCATCACTCAAACATAACAAGTTTCATATACTCGAAATCATACATAATGGATTTAGAATTCATTCTCCACAAAACATTACTTAAACCCTAACCAAATTCTTTTCCACACAACCACAAGTAAGTCCCTAAATGCAAACTAAAATTTGGGAAGGAGCCCTTACCTTCACTTTAGCTTTAACGTGCGATTACGGCACCGTGAGTAAATCCGGTAAATTTTTCGCTCGCTACGCCACTTCCAAAGTTGGTTCCCTAGCACGGTAGCATGGTAGTGAGCAACTTTCCCTTCTATCTCTTTGCGAAACGAAGCTTAGATCTAGGTGAAATGGAGAGGTTTGTGTTTGACGGTTTTCGAAATCTCTAACTCTGATTTCGAATCCGAGAAGGAGGAAGGAGTTGGGAACTTGATCTTTCTCACCCACTAGCCTTGGGTTTCAATTTTCGAACTAAAAGGAAGTAAGAACAACGAAAATGGAGGAAGGGGGGAATGGCTCACGCAAGGCAGAGGAAGAAGAAGAAGTTTCTGGTTTTTCTTTCCTTTCTCTTTCTTTCCTTTCTTTCTCTTTGCTTTTCTTTTTCTTCTCTTTCTATTTCCTTTTCTTTTCCCTCCAAACAAATATCTATATATATATAATTTAATTACTTTTAACAAATATCTCACAATATCTAGATATTTGTTAAATTACCATTTCACTCATAACGCATTAAATTCTTCGTAAGAGATTCACCGTAGTTAATTTAATTTATTCATCGACGAGTAATTTTAATCGAGCGTCCAAATATCTTTCTGGTCATTTAAACTCCCAAAATATTAATATCTTGGCTAAAAAGCCCCTGAGTTCAATACCCAACATACACTAAAATACATAAAGTGTAATTTTAAAATTATGGGTCTTACACTTTCACAGAGCTTAGAACTCTTCGAAGTAATTAACACAATATCACCACTGTCAAAATAAAAATTCAATAACATTAATTACATAAATAACTTCAAATCAAAAATAAAATAAAAAAACTAAATATATAATACAATGTAAACTTACCAAAATTCAAGCAAGCTTGGAGGAATAATTTTTGAAGAGAGAAGGTGGAGAGAAAATTTAGAAAGAAGGTTTAGAGAGAAGGTTGAAGTAAAAAATGATAAGAGGAGTGGAGTGATATTTATAGAATATGGTTGATACCTTGTGGCGGCCTGGGTGGCCACAAATGGCAACGTCACTTTGGGATTTTGTGGTGGCCTTTGCAGCCACAAAAGGTAACGGATCAGGCGTTTGTGACGGCCTTTACCCTCACAAATGGTTGATTTTGTGGCTGCAAAAGCCCTCACAAAAATCTTAAAAATTTAGGTGGATTTTGTGGCTGTCTAAGAAAAATGGCAACGTTGTAATTTTGTGAGGGCTTAGGCAGCCACAAATAAAGACCAATTTCAATTTTTGTATTTATGAGGGTTTTTTCGGTCACTAATTTGTAAGGGTTTTTTTAGGCCACAAAATATTTGTAAACTTGACCACATATGAGAGAATTTCTTGTAGTGCTAGGAATTGAGAAAATATTGGATATATAAGGAGAATGACTCATAAACCTAATCCCTTAAGGTTTTGGGTTGAGATGTGTTGTCTAAGTATCTTAAAAATCCTTGATGTTTAGCTCATTTCGGATGTTGCGCTCCCCCGAACTCCTCAATACATGTTTCATATGTTTTTAAGAATTTAATTAACTTTTAAGTAAGGTAGTTGTAGCAATTTTGTAAGTATATTTTGTATCAATTGTTTCCACATATGAAGCTTTTCTTCCCAAAATTTGTTGAATAAAAAAGCTGGTTTACCTTACACGGAAGAAGTGTATTACAAAAAATTGTTGATGAGGATAGAATAGTAAACATGCTTTAATAATTACATTTTGTGGGTTTTATTTTGTTTACTTTTCTATTTTTCAACTTGTTCTATCTAATCACATCTCATTGTATATATATTTGTAGAGTTAGAAATCTGGACAATAAATATAGTGTGATATTTTTTATGCATATAATATATTTTAAAAAATTTATATTATACGAGCATAGCATTAAATTTATTTTTAATCTAACTCTCTCATTTCTAGAAGAAATAAGCCCTGGTAATAAGTATGATCAATTAATAATTGATTTATTTTTTATACAAAGATTAATTACTTTCTTTTTAAATGGTATATTAGAATTCTGCTTAAAAAACTAATATTAAAAATACATTTTATAAAAATAAAAATAAAATAAATAAAAAATAAATAAATAAAAAATAAAAGTTGGAGCAAGTGGTGCTAAAGGTTAAGGAGCCCTACCCACCCATATCCTGAAATTGTCATTTCTACCTTCAGAAAGCATATGAAATTCTTATTCTCCCTTTAATATTTTTCGAATATTTGAGGGTAGATTATTCATTTCGGCAGTGGTGAAGCTTAAACATATAGTTTGGAGGTGTTGAATTTTTAAAATTTTAACTGATAAATTAATGTAATATATTAGAATTTTAATTTGTAAAGTTGCAATGTAAATGTGTAAAGTTGTAATGTAAATGTATAAATGTATATAATTTTTTTTTTTTTGCAAATAAAACTATAAAAAGAAGATAAATTGAATTAAAAAGTTGTACAAGTTTAACATAGAGACAGAGTTATGGGTATAACATATTGTTTTAGTTCGTATGGTTAGAG
>JBBPBR010000003.1:60327305-60337852 GCA_037974775.1 Cicer pinnatifidum
TACCTATTTTTTATCTACTTTATATTGGCTATAGAAATACTCCATAGAGATATTTCAAAAAATAATATAACAGTAAATACATCAAAACTAGTCTGTCCGTAATGTATTAAAATCTATTTCAAAACAATTAGATATTTATCATAAAATGTTACAATCATTTTTCCAAGTCACTTATAATAATTGACTATTAATTAAAAAAAAACATTTAGCCCTATATATATTTGACACAATGATATTTTGACAGATTAGTAAATATATTACCTATTAATTAGATAGGATATTTAATTTTAGTTACATTGTAATGTTTGATTCTTAGAGTGAACAATATTGGTTTTCATCAGTTAAATTACATTTATTTACCATAAGTATAGGTTTTATAATTTTAGTAACTATGAAGCATAGAGAAGTATTTGTACCAGGTACTCATATTTTTATTGTACTTACGCGGCTCTGATATTTTTATTGTACTCGTCAGTACACTGATTTCATAGCATATTTTACTAATAGTAATTTTTTTTTTTTGTTGATGTCATTCCCAACCTTTCATGTGTGAGTTTTATCATTCAAATATGTAATTCCTAGCCATTTATGATGATTTGTTAATCAATCTACTCTGCAGTTAATAGATGAGAAATTTGTCTATTATTTATTTAGTTAATTAAAATTTGCAATCATGTTTTAGGTGGGATGAAAATAGGAAGATGAGATTTGTGTGACCAATCATCTAAGTTACTGATTGGATGAGTGACATTTCATTGCTTGTCAATCTATTATGAAATAGTTCATAACAATTTGTTAAAAATATATTATATGATAGTCACAATCGAACATAACATTTTCAAAAAAATTCAACAATAGACACTTGTGAGATCATATAATAAAGTAAAAATAGTTTAACATCTAAATAATCAATTCTATAAATTTGTTGGGTAAAAATCAAATGATTTATTCCTCCAATTGAAGAATATTTTTCTTGTAAAATAATATATTAACATTCTCATATTTCATATCAAACTCCTCCACCTTCTAAGTACTTAAATTAAAGAAAACTATTTCATAGTTTTATTTTTCGAAAAATATGTCACCCTTCTTGCCTATTCCAATAGGCCACATAAGGCAAGACAATGGTCCAATAGTGAAAAGTTTAGTCTATGATTATTTTCCACCAACTTCACAGAAAATTGATATGTTAAAATTAGTTGTAGCAAAAATTCATAAGATCAAAGCAATGGATCCGTTTAACACTGTTAAATGTATCCATCATGGATCCACATATGAGGTGTCTAAGAGAATGAGTGTTTTAACAAGTACCTCATTGCCCAAGTTAAATGATGTCATGTCTGCTCTATTATGAGTTGCACTTAAATATCACCACTTCCACATTCACATTGGTGAGATTATCAAGAGTATTCATGTAGCTGGGTATTCCACTCCATATGGAGCATAGATCTTATTAAGAGTTTTTATTATCGCATCCTATCATCGCTTCAAGAATCATACTTCTATGATTTATAATAGTATGTTCATATCATATCACTCCATTATGAGTTGCACTTAAATGCCACCACTTCCAAATTTACATAGATGAGCCTATCAAGAGTACTCATGTAGTTGGGTATTCCACTTCATATGGAGTATAGATCTTATTAAGAGTTTCTATTATCACATTCTATCATTGCTTCGGGAATCATGCTTCTTGATTTATAATAGCATGTTCATATCATATCACTCCATGACTTGATATTATCCATTGAACCTAATTATTGGTATCATTAGTCATTTAGGTTGGGTTACCATCACGAGTGACTCATTGATCTATAGCCAATAGTCTTATCCTTTTGGATGTGTTTAGGAATTTCTATCTAGCTAATCATTTTGCGAAAGGATCTGCTAAGTTTTCATCAGTGCATACATGATCCACTCTAAAAGCTCATTTTGAAAGTAACTCTCTAATTGTGTTGTGCTTACACGTATTTGTCATCTTTTACCGTTGTAATAACGATTCTCAGTTTTTACAATAGTTGTGGTACTATTGTAGTGGATCAATACAACTAGCATTGATTTTTCCCATTGAGGGATCTCAGGTAGCAAGCACCTCAACCAACTTGTTTTTTCGTTGGTGATTGTTATTGTTATCATTTGAAACTTCATAGTGGGTTGAGCCAATATCTTTGATTTCCAAGAAACAGCTCCTCCAACTATGTTAAATATATTGATAGTCATTGATTTCTTTTGAGTCATCTAATAAAGTGCTTCGATCAGCATCATTGTATCCTTCAAGGACAACAGGAAATTTTTGATAACGTAAATTTGAGATTCATGGTTTGTTTAAGGTATCACATGTCTCTTTCAATAACAAACCAATGCTTCATGCTAGTCTACTGATAAGACTGCAAAATAGTCCCACGACATAGACAATGTTAGGTCTAATACATTCAATGGCACACGTGATGCTACCGATAATGCTGGCTTTTTCAGTTTGTCTAACACTTTTATCAGTGTTTCTGAAAAGCTTTACACTTGGATCATATGATGTGCAAATAGGTTTACAGTCAAAATAATTATACTTCTTTAAGATATTTTCAACATAGTGAGATTAATCCAAAGAAATTCTTCTTTTTTTTTTTTGACGTAGTAATCTTGATTTCAAGTATTACACTTGCTTATTTGAGGTCTTTCGTTTCAAAGTTGTTACAAAACAATGATTTTCAGTATTTACAACGTGAATATTTGAACCAAATATGAGTAAGTAGTCTACATAGAGACATATGATAGTGCAAATATCATTTTCATATTTATAAAAAATACATTTGTCACTTTCATTCACTTTAGACTCATTTGATACAATCAAGTAACCAAAGTTTTCATGACATTACTTAGGAGCTTGTTTAAGACCATAAAGAGACTTATCTAACTTACATATCTTGTTTTCTTATCCATGAATCACAAAACTTTCGGGGGTTGTTCTATATACATTTTTTCTTCCAAGTCACCATTTACAAAAATAGTTTTGACATCTATTTGGTGTACCACCGAGTTATGAATAGCAACAAGTGAAATCAGTATCCTAATAGATATAATTCTAGTGATCTGTGTAAAAGTGTCGAA
The DNA here is from genome assembly GCA_037974775.1 of Cicer pinnatifidum. Taxonomy (NCBI): domain Eukaryota; kingdom Viridiplantae; phylum Streptophyta; class Magnoliopsida; order Fabales; family Fabaceae; genus Cicer; species Cicer pinnatifidum. Next base: position 60,330,414 of record JBBPBR010000003.1, read on the forward strand.
GAAATCTATATTTTCTCTTTATATAAAGCATTGGCTACAAGGCTAGCCTTGTATTTATCAACAATTACATCAGGTTTTAGTTACTTTTTCAAAATCCATTTACAACCTATCGATTTGCAATCAGGAGGTTAGTCTACTAAATGCTAGATTTTGTTAGACTCTAGATAATTCATCTCATCGTTTATAGCTTCTTGTCATTGCATCCAAAGACAACAAAGCTTCTTGAAGATTTGTAGGATCTTCTTCTAAAGTATTGGTCGTATAATCGGATCCATAATCTTTATCAAATATTGTTCTCTTACTTCTTTGAGATTTTTCACCTAGTCTGTTGCTTTTAGTGCTCCTGATGACTAGAAAGTTACTTATTCTAGTGCCCCCACTATTTCCTAATTTAAAACGGGTTATATTTACATAAAAGTCAGCAACATTTGACTATATGATCATTTTACCATTTCGATCATAAAACCTATACGCTTTGTTGTTTATTGTATACCCAATGAATATACATTCATAGGCTCTACTGGCGATATTAACTCGCTTGGGATTGGGGATTCTGACATAAGACAAACATGCCTTATTTGAAAATAAGACAAGTTGGATTGTCTTTTCTTCAAAATCTCATAAAGAGATATTTTGCTTTTATACTTGGAAACTCTATTCAAAACATAGCAAATAGTTAATAAAATTTCCCCCCACTGATGAGATATGGTGCCAAAGTTAAACATATTCGCAACAACTAGTTCAGTAAGAGTTATATTTTTTCTTTCAACTTTACCATTCATTTCAGGTGAATATGGTGCAGTTTTTCATGTATAATTGCATGCAGTTTATAAAAATCATTAAACTTAACTAAGAAGTAACATCAAATATTTGAATTCTTCATTTCCATATCTATATCATCATTTCCAAATTATTTTAGTTATCGAACAATCACGAATAGTATGGAGAATAATTTCTAAAGGATGGCCACATCTATGATAAGAAAGGTTGGTAGTCAAATGTCTTTAAGCCCTAAAGTGATTGGTAGGAAAACTATAATGAAAAATTATCCAAATAAAGAATTGAATATATTCAGGGATTTTTAGCTTCCAAATCCAAGACCATTTACCTTCATGGAGTCTAAGCTTGTGTTATGTCTTCATCAACCACCTATAAGCAGAACTAGCGAAATATTTCTTCGAATGAGACTCTCCCCATATGATCATATCCATAGAATAAAAAAGAAATTGCTAATTTGGAGCTGAATGTCATCAAGAAGAACAATAGTCAAATGATTAAAATGTCATTGTCCTTCTTCAAAAATATTTTCCACGTACAAGGTAGTATCTAAAATATGTACAAAAGGAATTAAATTGCAAAAGTAGTCTTCACCTAATCATCTATCATACTATAGGAACTTCACCCTTGGCTAATATTACAACGAAGCCCGAATGAAGAATCTCTAAAGATTTAAGAATTGGTTGTTAGGTTTTAGTGTGAGTGGTCAAGTCACACATTAACTAAGAATGAGTTAAATGTTGAATAGATAAAAATGTTGACCCATATCCCAAATCTCATAAGATTTTGAGTAGAAATATGGTGTTAATGTCTTTAAAAATTTAGATGTTTAACCTGATGTTGCTCCCGAATCCTTAGACTTCCCAACAAAGATGATCTAATATAAGAATCTTCAACTTTAAATTGATTATTTAAAATATAAGAATAGTGCTAATATTTATCATAAAGAAGTGGAACCTACAGACTTATCAAGATTGGGCAGTAACTCCCACACATACTTCACATACTTGCCTATAAGAGAGATATTGATTTCCCTTACCGAATAAATATCAAGACCACATAAATGTTTCGATTTTACTAACATTAGAATCGATCTTCTCACGCGCAGCGATAAAAATAAATAAATATCACCCTATATTTGAAATCCAGAATAGAAAAGAAATATATGTGGAGTACTTATCAATAAAACTACGTACATGTGACGTTTGTTTATACATTGTAACAATTAATATTTTTTAAATAATTTATTAAATGGACATAAATTATGGATTAAAGAATATTCCTACCAATAAAAAAATAATTTTTTAGACAAAAACAAATTCAGATTTTTTATATGATTTATGTATCGCACAGGAGATATGTAAAAATATATGACCATTCATGTCAAGCATAATAATAAATAAATAAATAAATAAATAAATAATATTTTCTTCATATTTAAAACATATTTATTCAACATAAAAAACTACAATTTATTTTTACATTTGATAATAAAAAAAATTAAATATTTTAAAATTAACATAAATTTTACGCGATTAATTCTTGCTAACCGTTTTTGAAAACGGATGTTATAAAGTGTTAATATTTTCTTATATATAATCGACTCAATCTAAAATTTTATTCAATGTTATTTTTTTTTTACGGATTTTTCAACCTATTTAAATAAAACTTAGTGGTGATTTCATTGAATTCGAGTAACTCACGAAATTTTAGGTCCTGACATCAATAACAGTGGTCGAAGATGACATTAACAATTGTTAGAGGTGGATGGTTAGTGGAGTTAACGATTGTTACACACGAGTAATTGATGATGATCCATATTAGAGTGGTGATAGTTGACATGTTAACCTTGAAACAAAAACAAAAATTGTAAAACTTATTTTTTAAGTTGAATTTTATAATAAAAAATTGAAATTAAAAAAAAAAATCAATTTGATTATATTTTATTTAAACAAATTTAAATTTTTTAAATTGACTTTTAAAAGCAAAAATAAGAAATTCACAACTGCCGTAATAAGTTAAAAATATATTCTAATTAAATTTGTGTTTCAAAAAATTTAAATTTTCAAAAAAGTTTATTAAGTTTTTTGTTTGTTATTTTTTTTAAAATGGTAATTTAGTTTGAAAAACATTTTTTAATAAATAAAATTATATTTTGAAAATTTTAAATTTCAAATTTGTACGTAAACACTTTAGCGATGTGTGTTTTTAGAAAAGAAATTAAATTATTTCAAAAACAAATTTATTGTTAAAACGTTTGAGTTCCAAGAGACTCAAACTTTCAATTTTTTGATACACATTTATAAGTTTTCTTTTTTGCAAAATTACATTTAACCACTCAAATATATATATATATATATATATATATATATATATATATATATATATATATATATATATATATATATATGTGTGTGTGTGTGTAGTAACTATGATAAGAAAATTGAACATTAACTACTTACTCCTTCATTGCAAACAAAATCTAATAAAATCAAAATTCACGAGTAAATTCATCAAACATCTAAAGGCATCTTTGAGAGTTAAGTTTTGGAACCAAAAAATCCAGCAACGATATTTGCCGCTAAATTAATTTTTTAATAAATAATGATTCAAAACCTACCATCATTTTTAATAATTTATTTTAACAATCATTTTGTAAATTTAAAAGAAGAAGAAAAAAAAACCATTCTCTTCCCTTCAAAACCTAACTCCTAAAATAATCATTAGTCTTTGTTTATCAACTATCTGATAACATGAAGAAGAAAATCCCTCAACCCTCGTCGTCGTCCTTTATTTTAATTGGATAATCATTTGTTGCTTCTCTGAAAATACAAGTTATTGAAGGAACCACATCAAGGACTATATTAAATTATTATGAAAACATATAGCATCCAAATTTATCAATTTCTTTCTCCCTCATCAACCAAAAACAAATCTAAAACTATGCTTACAAGTACAAACATATTTTTTTCAATTCAATTGAACAGGCATCCGAACAAATACTCTAACACTTTTCTGATCAAAACTGTTGTTGCCGTAATAGTTAACCTACAACAATTATTGATCTAAAACTTAAACAGTAAGGCCTTGTGGGGCACCAGCAATAGGTGCCCTGGGTTTAGGCTTTTCAACCACAATGGCCTGTGTGGTCAAGACCATCCCTGCGACTGAAGCAGCATTCTGCAAAGCACACCTTGTTACCTTGGCAGGGTCGATAACTCCAGACTCAACTAAATTCTCGTAGGTGTCTGTCATGGCATTGTAACCAACCTCCCATTCACCATTCTTGATTTTCTCCACAACCACTTCACCCTCTATTCCAGCATTTTGAGCGATCAATGATGCAGGTGCTACAAGTGCCTGCAGAGACAAAAGAAAAAACATGAGCAATACTGGAGAGGTTTGCATTGAATATCTTAACATAAATGTAACTGACATGGAAGATTATAAGGATATATATAAAATTTAAAAATTAATTATTTCCTCGTAAACCAAATAAGGAAACAAAGCATAAGATAAATATAATAATTCAACTAAAGGAACATCATGTACAATGACCATCCAATTAATAATCTTTTGCACCAAGGTATCGACGCTTGAAGTATAGGTAAATCAGAATACCCTGAAAATATTGATATTATTTGTGTACAGTGTAAAATCGTATGTTGTGATTGTGGAACATGCTGTGAAAAGTGAAAACAATAACTATTACCATACTGATCAAAATGTATGAAAATTGATCAGCATTCTCACCTTTTGCACAATGTCAGCTCCTAGCCTCTCATCAGCATCTTCAAGCTTCTCCTTGATTGCTGGGACATAAGCAGAGAGATGAACCAATGCAGTACCTCCACCAGGAACAATACCTTCCTCAATGGCAGCAAATGTTGCATTCTTGGCATCCTCAATTCGGAGCTTACGATCCTCAAGTTCGGTCTCAGTAGCAGCACCAACCTTGATGACTGCAACTCCACCAGACAATTTAGCAATCCTCTCAGCCAGTTTCTCAGAATCATAAACTGAGTCTGTCTCAGACAACTCTTTCTTCAATTGTGCAACCCTGGATTGCAACTCATCCTTTGATGCAGCATCAGCAATAATAGTGGTAGAATCCTTGGAGATCGTCACTTTCCGGGCCAAACCAAGCTGTTCAATTGAGGTGCTTTCAACAAGAAGGCCCAGATCACTGGCTTGGTACTCAGCACCTAATGTTCAAAGGAACAAAATTGTCAAAGAAAATGCATCACAAGGGGAAAACAACCTACCATAATTATACTTCCACAACTTGCGTCCTTTCTTTTTTATATCATGACAGAATAACTTGAAACAATGGAACAAATATCAAGAGTAACTAGAACAATGACTCTAACTTCTAAAATACATTAATTTAAACAAAGTTTGAACAGGATTAACCTTCATTTAACATGACTGAGACCACCCAGATTTTGAACAATGAGACCTCACCACAAATTGCAGGATCCAACAACAAAAAAATTAAAACATAGAAATTTCATATACCTGTCAATATAGCAATGTCTTGAAGGAGTGCCTTTCTCCTCTCCCCAAAGCCTGGAGCTTTGATGGCAGCAACATTAATGATACCACGCAGTTTATTGACAACAAGGGTAGCCAAAGCTTCACCAGTGATATCTTCGGCAATGATAAGTAAGGGGGCTCTCAGTTGAGTTGTTTTCTCCAGCAGTGGAATAATATCTTTTATTGCTGAAATCTTCTGATCGGTAATCAAGACTCTTGCATTCTCAAATTCAACAATAGATTTCTCAGGATTTGTAACAAATTGAGGGGAGATATAGCCTCTGTCAATCTACAAGAAAACAATAAATTACCATAGCTATATAATTAAAAACATAACCTTAATCATTCAGTTTATTTCTCCCCATTACATCCATTCCTCTCGGAAGAGGACGAGTAATTATCAGTCCCAAAAGAGAATCCATACCTCCATTCCTTCTTCAACTTCAACTGTTGTCTCAAACGAGGAGGAAGACTCAATTGATAAAACACCATCAGGTCCAACTTTGTCAATTGCTTCAGCAATCATTTTTCCGATCAACTCATCATTTCCAGCAGAAATAGTAGCAACAGCTGTTAAAACACCAAAACTCATTACCACTACATTCTAACAACCAAGAAAAATACAGTTCATAGAGCAATTAGCAAATCATCAATACCTTTTATATCATCTCCGCCTTTAACAGGCCTGGCCTTCTTCTCAAGCTCTTCCACCAAACCCTGCACAGTTTTATCAATACCTTTCTTGATGGACACAGGATTAGCACCAGATGTCACATTTAGAAGTCCAAGCTTAATGATTTCCCGAGCCAAAATCGAAGCAGTAGTTGTTCCATCACCAGCAGAGTCATTAGTCTTACTTGCAACCTTCAGTTTCAAATCAACACAACATAGTCACTATTCACCACTATCCATAACACATACATGTTCATAACCAAGAATTAAATAATTTAGAGCATGTTTGGATTGGCTTATTCAAGCTTATCTACTAGCATCAGATAGTTCAGGAGCCCTTAATGACATGTCTATAAACTGTTTTTAACTTATTTCCATAAGCTCTCCAAATTCGCCTATGAAAATAGTTTATAACTTTATGAAAACAGTTTCACTTTATCACACATAAACACTTATATGAAAAGAACTTATGTAACAAGTGCGGTTTATCCAAACATTACACCTTTAATTATCAATTATCTACCACATACCTCCCTAATAAGAGCAGCACCAGCATTTTCCATAGCATCAGGCAACTCAATAGCTCTTGCAATGGTAACACCATCATTAACTACCTTAGGACTACCAAATTCATCCAAAACAACATTCCTCCCTTCAAAAAAACACATAATTTCACATTTACATATAAAAAACCGAAATTTCAAAAAACAAATCTGAATTATCATATAAAAAGGGATTACCTCTAGGTCCGAGAGTGAGACCAACGGCGTCAGCGAGTTTATCAATTCCGGCTTGCATAGCGGCGCGTGAATGTTGGTCAAAGGCGATATCTTTAGCAGCGGCTTTAACAACAAAACGGTTAGAGGATTGTTTCCTGTAATTGACTCTTCCATTTTGTTTCAGCTTCTTGGTGAGACTCGTTTGTGCCTGAAAAAATCGAATAGAAATATAATAAACAATTATTTAGTTTAGGGAGAAATGAAAAAATGAAATGGGAAATGGAGTTTGGTACCTGGTTGGTGGGAGAGCGAAGAATTGAGGTTGAAGAGAGAGCGTTGGTGGAAGCCATGGTTAGGTTAGGAGGAGTAAGCAGTGTGTAGATTTCGAAGAGTATGGATAAGGAATTCTATCACTCAACGAAGTGAGAGGTTTAGGGTTTGAGAATTTTAATTTATCATCACACAAGCGAGTTTCTAGAAAATTCTGATCTTCCCGAATTGTTTAGGAATATTTTTAAAAGGACAATTTATATAAAACGAACGGAGTAATAAAATAGGAGATGAATTGTATGATATTATAAAACTATGGTTTTTTTATTGAAAGATAATATAAAATTATTTTAAGTATATATTCATTAAAATGGTTATGTACACGTCGCACGATTTATAAGTTTAGCTCATTAAAATTATATATAATCCAACATTCTATATATATATATATATATATATATATAT
>JBBPBR010000003.1:60343019-60356006 GCA_037974775.1 Cicer pinnatifidum
CTTGAGATATTTTGAGTCTCTGTCCACGTGAAAAATGTTGATTTTCACATTTTTTTTACTATTGGTTATAACTTATTTCACATAGTAAAAGATATATATCACAAATTAAAAGAAAATTGTATATTTTATTACAACTTACTAACATATCTCTTGAGTATATGTTCTAAAAATGCAAATCTTTAAACATCGAGATCATTCACGAGTTAATATTTTCACTAGATACTACCTACAAAATTATGTCTATTTATGTCTATTTAAATAAAAATTCACTTCATTTATAATTACACTTTATCATTTATTGATAATTACTTGAGATATTTATTGAGTCTCTTTATATATAAAAAAAATATTGTGTTTCATGTTTTTTTTTACTAGTGGTTATGAACTCAGATTTATGAGGTATTTTGCATATGTTTAGTGAAAACTTGCAAAGGGTGATCACACAACTCATTATGCATCTTTGACTACCATGAAGTTGGGGTCCTATTATTGTGCTCTTGGTTTGTGCTTTTGCAATAGCACTTCGACACTAATTTGGGATTGCCTCAAGTACAAACCGTTATCAAACTAAACAAAGTTGTGTAATAATAAAAAAGGAGTCATATAAGTCTCTCTTAGAGAAATGTGTTAGAAGAATATAAAATAATTGGTGACTAAAATGGGAGCTTTACAATTAATAATATTTATCTTCTTCCTCTACAACTCTAAAAATTCAAAGAATATTATAGTGTTCACCCTCTTTATCTGCAATCTCAAAACATATACAATAAATTTCTACTCCTTTCAATCCAGAGTCTTCATTAACTTCATTTGTGTTTCTCTTCATCTCTCATTCAATTGACAACACACATTTGGAGTTTGGCAGGATAAACCATTGTGATTATGGAAAGAGATCAACAATTCTTATTTTTGTGCCATATAATTAATGACCAAACACATACGAATTGAAAAAAAAAATAATAATTTTGGAGATTTTTTTGTTGTTGAGATTTTTATGAAAAACATAAAATATTATGTTTGTCTCTTTTAATGAAAATCATTTTTTTTAAAACAAGTCAATTATAAAAAATAGTAAAATCCGTAACATACAGATGAGAACTTTAAAAAAGTGATAATTTTTTTTTAAAAAAATTAATTTTTACGAAAAACTGTAACCAACAAATACTAAAAGAAATAAACATTCTATATTTTTTAACAATGTGCAAGATAATTACTTCAAGTTGCTACAAAATAGACATGATAATAGGGCGAGGATGAATTTTGCCTCCTCACCCCTACATCTAATTAGTTAGAAACAAATTTACATTAAATGAGTGTGAAATTTAGGTCCTGTCAACTATGAGGTTTAAATTTCTTCGGCCACATTCGTACTCATATATATATATATATATATATATATATATATATATAAAATAATAAATTTAAAAGTCATATTAATTATAATTAATATAATAAAATAATTATTATTATTATACAATAATAAAATTAAATATATTAAAATCATATTTTTTACAGAGAGAATATTATAATTTTTAATATTTAAAAAATATTAAATATGTACATGAAAATAAAATTTAAAAATTACAATAATATTATTAGTGGATAAAAATCAAATGCGAGGTGGATATCAATAATATTACCCCGCCCAAATTAAAATACATTTGAGTGAATACCAGAGTACAAATTTTGTTGTCATCCATACTCCAAAACAAAAACAAAAACATATTCACTTATATGACATCAAAATCTATTAAAATTTTCACCATCCATTAAAAAAAGAGAGAACTAAAATAAAAGGATAAGTGAAAATTAAAGGTGTAGATTTAAAAACATAAGGAAAAAAGGGAGAGGATCCATTCCCTCTAAAACCCATGTAATAGTCCTCCACAAAGTTGGAAAATTTAACTATCCATTAGAAAATTGAAAAAAACACTTAATATAAAAAAAATTATTTTAGGAAAGTGATATTTCTTTTTAGACTATTAAAGTAATAATAGAACTAAATCACAAAACTTTGTGTGGAGACCAAACATATTCAATATGAATCAATTGTTTTTTACCAGGTAACAAATCACATAACATTTGTATTAGAAATTTGTATCCATGTCACCCTTGACCATTAAAAATATTTGTTATGACATGGGATTAAGTATATGAATGAAACGAAATCATAATTAGTAATTGACTAGTATGGTGTGATTTTAGATTCTGTGAAGGGGTGACACTTGTCTTAATTGCATCATAATTGTAGTTGATATGTTTTTTTGTATTAATGAATTCATCCATCCATTCATTTGTTTGATTTGATGCATAAGCAAATGTTGCTCCCTCATACATCGCCAACTCTTCCTCCTTGCCGCCATTTCTTCATAGGAAAACGCGAAATCTCTTTCTCTCTCTCTCTCTCTCTGTCCATGTTCCTCAACCTTTGTTCAACATGAATTTCACCTTCTGTCATGTTATTAATTAATAAACAAATATTTTCTGATGCCAAAATGAAGAAAAGAGAAGGACCTGATAAAATAAGGAAACATGATTTTGTTATAATAATAATAATTTTTGCATTCTTGAGTTGCACTAGTAATGGGCCACAACTAGTTTCTTGTCAGAAAAATTCTGGTGGTTCTGGTGCTGGTGTTGAGATATTTGCCAAGGAATTGTATCGTGGCATGAACAATTATACATCTGTCTTCAAAGGTGCAATCAAGAAAGAGTTGGGTTATTGCATTGTTGATATGTGAGTCTCATTTCTTTAAATTGTTAAATAAATGTTTTTTCCTCACAAATCTCTTCTATTTCATCATTCAAATTTGTTTTTTTTTTCTTTTCTTTTTTTCTCTCTTTAGAGATGCTGATTGGGATGGAGCCTTCAATTTCACCAAAGATCTCACATTTTTGACCATGTGTGCCCAAGAAATGAAAGGTACTTCACTTTTATCATGCACATATCAATTATAATGCCTAGCATTTCAAAATAGTGGAAGAATACATATCAATATTGACAATGATCACAGAAATAAGAAATAGAAGAAGAATTTTTATAGTTTTACTATGTGTTTGTTTATGGTGACTTTTTTTTCAGGAGATATTACACAGAGAATATGCACGGCAGGAGAAATTGAAGCCTATGGAAGAAGTTTTGCTGCAGGGGACAAGTCTGCAGGATCAGGAAGAACCAAAGCAAACTTCTTGAAGCCCAACATAAACTGTAATTTGAGCTCATGGGTTAATGGATGTGAGCCTGGATGGGGCTGCAAAGCTAATCAGAAAGTTGATATTAATAGTCATAAGAAGGATATACCTGTTAGATCTGCTGATTGCCAACCTTGTTGTGAAGGGTTCTTTTGCCCTCGCGGCATCACCTGCATGATACGTAAGCATATAAGCTAGCTTATTTAATATGATACAATGACCATCAATCATAACACTCAAAATAGATTCTTTGTAGTCACTTGCAGATCGTTAGATTAAGAAACTTATCTTTCTTAATTTAATAGTATATATCACTAGACTTTGTTACTAATTTGTTTGGCTTCAACACTAACAACAACTTTTCATGTATAGTTTTTAGTATGTTTCATAATCACTGATAAGTCGGTAGATGTTAGAGGGTTTGCCTTCATGGCTTGGTCTATTCGTATTTTGGGTTATGAATAGAAGGGTTGGGTGTGTTGGGGCCAAATCCTCTGCGATATGCTTTGGTAGTAAACTTATAATCTGGACTATAATATTTATTGTAATTTATAACGCTAAACATTGCTTATCGAAAAACTACAACCACTAATTTGTTGTCGAAGATGTAGATACAATCCGTCAAACTCCATAAACAATTGTTTGTATTCTTGCATGTGTTGATTTGATTGTTTTTTTTTAAAGTCGGATTTGCTATTGTAACCATGTAGTTATTAAACTTATTATATGTTCTCAATGTTCTAATTTATTTATTTGTTGTCTTTATTGAAGCTTGTCCTTTGGGCTCTTATTGTCCACGTGGGCAACTCAATAAAACTAGTGGAATATGTGAACCGTAAGTCCTTCCCTTTTGATTCTACATTTTATTTTTGGTTAATAAGCAAAATATATTAAATTTGTCTATACTAAGAACAAGAAGTGTCTAGAATAGAACAAACATGTTGTGCATTCTTATTTTTTGGCATACTTTAATATTTATCAGCAGAATCAATATGCAGATACCGTTATCAGCTACCACCTGGAAAAGCTAACCATACTTGTGGAGGAGCAGATATTTGGGCTGACATTACTAGTAGTAATGAGGTATTCTGTTCAGCAGGATCATTCTGTCCATCTACAATCGTAAAAAATCCTTGCAGTAGAGGGTATTAATATTTATCCCTCAACTTCTACTTCTAACTTTATTTTGTTCATACATTTATGTTTATCACCTGCCTATATACTATTCTTACACTTATTGAATACTTTACCATTTGCTTTTGCATAGTTTGGCCTAATATTGTTGGGTATAACTTATAGTTTACTAATAAGTGTGTATGTCATTCGGTACGATTTAGGGGTAATTTTGTAAATTAAAATTTACTATTTAAATACAAGTTGTAAAATGTAGTCATAAGCTTGAATATTAGAACGATAGTGCAGTCACTTTATAGTGGAAGACAAATGCATGATTAGTCACTTTATCTGCGTTTTTCATATTGTTTTCTTTGGAATTGGGGTTGTTGTTGTAACAAATATATGTAACAGTCACCTTTCATATACTTTCTGTTTGAGTTACTTTTATTTATATATGAATATGAATTGCAGGTATTACTGCAGAACAGGTTCTACATCTCAAGAGAGTAAGTAAATCCAAGTCTATTATATGATATTATTTTTTTTGTTTTGTGAGCTGAATTTACTAGCACTCTTATTCTTCTTCTCTATGTTTTTAAGTCTAAAATATGTAGTGAAAGATAACAATCCCATTGACCTTTTCTATTTTCTTGAATTTTCTATTTCTCAGGATGTTTTAGGCTAGCAAGTTGTGAACCTAAATCAGCAAATCAAAACATTACTGCATATGGTCTCCTGGTTTTTGTGAGTAACCTTTGAACTTTTTAATTTTATGAAGAAATTAATGATCATATAAGTTCCATAAGTATTACAATATATACATGACACAACCGATTTTATTTTACTTTTTTAAATGATACTTGAAATCATTCACATCTTTTCAATTTGCAATGTATAGGCTGGCTTGTGTTTTTTGCTGATCATCATATACAACTGTTCTGATCAAGTTCTTGCAACTCGAGAAAGAAGACAAGCAAAATCAAGAGAAAGGGCAGCTGCAAGTGTAAGAGAAACACAAAATCGCGAAAAATGGAAATCTGCGAAAGACATTGCTAAGAAGCATGCAGTAGGACTACAATCACAATTGTCACGAACATTTTCGCGCAAAAAAACATCGAAGACAGACAATTTGAAAGGTGTGCTACCACCTGTGGGACCAGGTACATCAAAAGGAAAGAAAAAGGATAAAAGCAACCTGACAAAAATAATAAATGATATTGAGCAAGACCCTGATAGTCAAGAAGGGTTCAATGTGGAAATAGGAGATAAAAATGTGAAAAAGCAAGCACCTAGGGGTAAACAGTTGCATACTCAGAGCCAAATTTTCAAGTATGCATATGGTCAGATTGAAAAGGAAAAGGCATTGCAGGAACAGAATAAGAACTTGACATTCTCTGGAGTGATCTCAATGGCTAGTGACGTTGATACAAGAAAGAGGCCAACAATTGAGGTTGCTTTTAAAGACTTGACACTCACTTTGAAAGGGAAAAACAAACATCTATTAAGATGTGTGACTGGTAAGTTACATCCTGGAAGAGTTTCTGCTGTCATGGGACCATCTGGGGCTGGTAAGACAACATTTCTTTCTGCTTTAACTGGAAAAGCAGCTGGTTGCCACACAACTGGTCAAGTTCTTGTAAATGGTCAGGATTCGCCTATTCGATCATTTAAGAAGATAATTGGTTTTGTGCCACAAGATGATATTGTCCATGGTAATTTGACAGTGGAGGAGAATCTTTGGTTCAGTGCCAGATGCAGGTATGTATACTATGTATTCACTTGTTGATCCTAGTACTTAAACTCACATCAATATTCATCCTTAGATGCTAATAATATTTGAGAAAATAAAAATATTAAATGTAACTAAATGTGTTAGACAACATTATTCTCCTCTCACCTTTTTCTACATTTATGTCATTGTAGACTCTCTGCCGATCTACCGAAAGAAGAGAAGGTGTTAGTGGTTGAAAGAGTTATTGAGTCCTTAGGTCTGCAGGCGATAAGAGATTCTCTGGTTGGGACGGTAGAGAAACGAGGAATCTCTGGAGGTCAAAGGAAGAGAGTAAATGTTGGACTGGAAATGGTTATGGAACCTTCCCTTCTAATTTTGGATGAACCGACGTCCGGTTTGGACAGTTCATCTTCACAGTTACTGCTTAGAGCACTTAGACGCGAGGCTCTTGAAGGAGTGAACATATGTATGGTCCTTCACCAGCCGAGGTGATTTTTAACTATTGCTAACATGTATTCTGAAGACATAGATAACAACAAGTTCTATATCGATACACTCAATGACACTCTCAAAATTCTATTATTAATTGAAATTCATCATAATGATCCTATTGTTTATTCTTTTTTCATGTGGTGTCACTCCAGTTACACATTGTTCAAGATGTTTGATGATTTTATACTGCTAGCTAAAGGAGGTCTTACAGTGTATCATGGACCTGTAAACAAAGTGGAAGAGTATTTTTCCAGTATAGGGATTGTTGTACCTGACCGTGTAAACCCTCCAGATTACTACATTGACATTTTAGAAGGAATAATAAAACCAAGTGCAAGCTCAGGAGTAAACCATAAACAACTACCAGTTAGATGGATGCTTCATAATGGATATCCTGTGCCTATGGATATGCTAGAACTTATTGAAGGAATGTCTGCTCCAAGTGGTACTAGTGCAGCACATGGAACATCAGCTAACCCTGCACGACTTACCGCCGCACCTTCTTTTGCCGGAGAACTTTGGCAGGATGTGAAGTGCAATGTTGAGATGAAGAGAGACAACCTCCAACTCAACTTCTTAAGTTCGAACGATTTGTCCAATAGGACTACACCCAGAGCTTTCACACAATACAAATACTTTCTTGGAAGGCAAGTCAAAAGAGAGATGGAGGATATTTCAGCTAATTGTCATCAAAACTTGATTTTTTTTTTTTTTTATCTTAATTGGTTTCATGCAGAGTTGGTAAGCAGCGGTTGCGAGAAGCTAGAACAATAGCTGTAGATTTTCTGATTTTGCTGCTAGCTGGTGTTTGCTTAGGAACACTTGCCAAAGTGAGTGATGAATCGTTCGGAGCAACTGGTTACACATACACCGTCATTGCAGTATGTAAGTTTCATCTTTACTTGTTAGGGCCTATTTAATATCAATGTATGTTTTGTTCTCACTTTTGATTACAAAATTGTCACCAACACACCTTTGTAATAAAAAGTGGAAAAGGAAAAGGTTTTTTAAAACCAAACTGATGTTTAGTTATTATTCTCACGAATTTAACCGCTTCTTTGTGAACTCATAACGTCTTTATTTTCAGCACTCCTTTCAAAGATTGCAGCTCTGAGATCTTTTTCATTGGATAAGTTGCACTACTGGAGAGAAAGCGCTTCCGGGATGAGTAGCCTTGCATACTTTCTTTCAAAGGACACAGTTGATCATTTCAGTACAATTATCAAACCTCTGGTTTATCTCTCCATGTTCTATTTCTTCAACAATCCAAGATCATCTTTCACAGATAACTACATTGTTCTACTATGTTTAGTGTATTGTGTCACCGGTATAGCTTACGTGTTAGCAATCTTCCTTCAACCAGGCCCAGCTCAGCTCGTAAGCCTTTAAATCATTTCAACCATAGTTGATGTGCTTAAGGGTTATGCCTCACTCTTAGTTACAAGTCACTTTTTTCTTGTGTTGTGTTATTATGCAGTGGTCAGTGTTACTACCAGTAGTTTTGACTCTTGTTGCAACCTACGATAACGAAGAGGATAGCAAATATGTGGCTTTTCTATCTGACTTGTGCTACACCAAGTGGGCTCTTGAAGCATTTGTAATATCAACTGCTAAAAGGTTTGGATTCTGATATTATGATGTGCTTCTTTATGTCTAGACTTGGAAGCTACTTTTCACTCCTCTTCACTTCTAAAAAATCTCACATGTATCTAAAAGTTTAGTTCCGAAAGACTTAAATTGTTTGGAAGTGTACTCTCAAACACACAAATTGGTATACTTTATTTTTATTTTTCTGAATGTGTACATCTCCAGTTCTATTAGGAATCCGGATTTGTTGTAGTTACTGCATCATGCACTTTCATTCACGCCATAAGCAATTTGGGCGGTTACTTTGAGATTGAATGGTTCAAACTTTACAATCAGTTATATATAGTTAATTGATCTCGGCCATTGATTTAGATCAGCCAGTCGAAACTCAGTACTTGCAACGCAGTTACTGTGTGTAATCCGACGTAGTTAATTGATCTAGGGGTGGAGAAAGTTTTTCCCTTTTCTCTTTGCTAATTAATTTATGACATCTTTCTTTTCTTTTCTTTGCCGTGCAGATATTCTGGAGTTTGGTTAATAAGTAGATGTGGTGCACTCTATTCATATGGCTATGATCTCAAACATTGGTACCAATGTTTAGGACTCCTTGTTGTGACAGGAATAATTAGTCGCGTGCTTGCATTTTTTTGTATGATAACCTTCCAGAAGAAATAGTTTCAGCATTCAATCCCTCTGATTTTTTCATTTGGACAAAATTCAAGATTACATGTCCAAGACTCTACCTGTGGTCACCAACTAGAAAAAACAACGTGACATGTGTTGTATTCTGGTATAAATATAGAAAGCTTATCAGAGAGAGTTTGAGAACAATTGTTAGGTGTGGATAAAGTAGCATTAGACTTCCTTAGAAGATACGCTTTCTCACTAATTGCTGTTTTCAAAGCAATTATTAGTTTTTTATATGCTTCAACAGCAAGCTCAGCATAACTCAATATAGGTCAATAGTTGAGTTTAACATTATCATTCATGCCTCCACCAAATTGGTTTGGTGGTGACAGTAACCAAATGTATATGATATGACTCTATCAATGGATCTATAAATTTTTCTATTCTTTCAATAAAGGTATGCATGAATTGCTAGTTGTAACATACATTTGTTTTCGTATCAGATATTATGTGTCGAGGAGTTGTGAACACATTACACCCGCACAATTCATTAAACAAGAAAAGAGACACTAACATCTAAAAATTAAAATAATAATAATGTAACAAACTGTTAGTACCCCACTTCACTGCTTGAAAGAGTGCTAGAGTAATTGCTAAACTTGCTATAAATGTTTAAGTGTGTCTCCAAAATGTGATCCATGTTCCTGAAATTCGCGAATTATCTACAATGTATGTTTTATCTCCAAAGCATCTCCCCCATGAATTTGAGAGCTGGAACGCCCCTTATTTCCATATCCACCAAGGGTGCCTTGCATAATCTCAAGCCAGCAAGTTCTGAATCATTGTGGATAGTTTCAATTGCACGCTGTTGATCCTGCATGTAAATCAAGCAGCAAAGTTGTTTGACCACTAATAAAGTGTGATTACCCAAGATACATACATGACTACTACCAATCAAGGCATAAAAGATGGATGAATAATTTCTTATTACCTTTACTTTCATCGAACAAAACTTGCAGTCTGACGTAGGAGGTAAAATCTGATTAATGATTAGTCTTTTAACAGGTACACTTTGTTTCTTCAACGATGCATGTAATCTTGACGATTCACTAATTGCCATAACCTTGAAGACATTATATACCAAACAATCACAATGTGGCTGAAGTGAAAATTGTATATAGATAAAAATAAAATGAAGGTAATAAAAGGGGGAAAAAAGAGTAAATGTTAAGCAGACAAAGTATTTTACAATTAGATTTTTGGATAAACAAGCAACCATTGAATAATTTTGTTAGAGAAATCAATTATATCATTTATATGCATTTCATAAAACATTGCCACATTGTAACTCATGCTTGATTACCAGAATTAGTCAAGTCTTAGGTCATGATGTTTAGCATTACCGTGGGAATCGTTACTATTATGAATTCGGTAGCGTCTGGATTTTGGAAAAGATCCTGTATTTTTGCCACTCTCTCCTTAAGCTTTTCAAGTTTGTCTAACTGCAAGTTCAAACACAAGATCATTAGAATTTTGAAAAGGGAAAAAAATAGTATAAAAATATAACTTACAGGATCATTTTGTGGTTGCTCTTTTCCCAACAAGGATTTGAAGATTGAACCTAATTTCATCTTCATCTGGACAGAGCAATTGATTTAGTAAAATTCTAGTATAGATGAATATTACCAAGCCCTAGTTATATATAAAGTTAGATGGTTTAAAGTTTAATGTGCATATAAATTATACCTTAACAAGTTTGCCGATAGATCCGTCCAAGAAGTCTGGTAATGACAGTAACCGAAGTGTATGACCCTATAAACAGATTTAAGAGATATAAACAATTTTTTTTTCCCTAAGTTTGCATAAACACATTGTAAAATAACTAATAATTGTTACGGACCGTTGGTGCTGTATCAAAAACTATCCGGCTGAACATACTATATTCTTGAGACTCAAGAAATTGCATCACCTGGATCAAAGTAGTATAATAAGCAGCATTTTCAAGCTATGCTTAATATCCTCAATGCTTGTATTTAAAATAAATAAACAATTAAACATGCCTTAGAAATTGCAATGATTTCATCTGTCCCAGGTGGAGGAGTGTTCAAGAGCTCTTCAAGCTTAAGATCCCCTAACTACAGCAATGTCATTAACAAGAGAAGAGAATGTTATACAACATTAAGTGCTACTCCATGAAGTGGTTATTTGCTGGTTAATCAAATAAATGCATAAAACTATAAAAAAATACCAGAACTTCATATTATTATATCATATGTTTCAACACTGATTGAACAATGAGATAGAAAAGGAACAGTCATATGCAATCACAATTTCTATGCAACCGCACTTTAAAATCTTAATCATATGTAAACAAAGCCATGAACAATTACACTCAAAAGCACTCAAAAATAAATGGAAAACCACCTGATTAGCAACCGCTCCAAGTCCCATACTTTCCATTAAACTCTTAGCACCCCCACCACCAAGTTTTTGACCAGCTGCACGAAATTCATCCATAGATTTCTCGGGGTTTATCTGTCATCAACCATCAAAGATTCAATAAAAATCACATCATGCAGTTCACAAAAAGACCAATACTGCAATATCAAATTGTTTAATAAAAAAGATTACCTCAATAGCATATAATGGAGAATTAACACCTTCGACCGGAACAAGCTTTCCCCCTGTCAAATCCTAACAGGACCCTAAAGTTTTATCCATATTGCAGAATAAACACTGAAGAAAAAGATCTTGCAAAACATATAAAAAAATTTGAATTCATAGTAATTTTTCTTTTTGTGACATTAATAAGCTCTGTAGCACCGAAAGCATGTTTCAATGTCAGACACTTTGATTACATTCAATTCATTTTCTCAAATTATTACCGGTGTCGACGTATCAATGGTGTGTCCAGTTTCTGTGTCAGTATTTGTGCTTCATATTCATATTTAATAAGTACTACCTGAGCAAAAGAGTCACTTAAGGAATGAGCAGGGTCAGTTGAGACAACCATAGTAGGGTGTCCATGATTTGCAAACTTGACAGCAAGAGAGGCAGCACAGCTTGTTTTTCCAACACCACCTTTCCCACCAAGCATGTAGTACTTCCTATCCTTCCCTTCTACCATCTCATCAAATCCACAAACACTTTCTGCTGCATTTCCTACCAGTCTCACTGCATTTCACATATATTCAATTACTCCCTCATTTCTTTTTAACTCTCATTTGTTTTTTAGATTGTTCCTATTTGTTCATTATTTTCAAACTTCAATGCCACATGAACTATTATTTTCAATAATACCTTAACGATTCATTGCAAGAGAAATAGGTAGAATAATATAATAATCGGTCAAAAATTAATTTCATAAAAAATAACAAAATTTAATCATTTCATTGGTTTCTTTACCATTCCATCTACAGATGATAAAAGATACCAAACATATCAAAATAATGCGTTCCTAAATATAAGTAGTCCTCTTTCAATTTACTAATGTGTATTAAATTTATTTTCAAAGATAAAATGTCCTAATTGAATACATTTACTCCTATATACAGAGGGCACTTTAGGAACAAAATACACAAAATGAAGGCATATAATTAGGGATGGAGGGTGTAATTCACTTTCATTTTCACTCTTTCTCAAAGCTGAAGTCAGTGAATCATTCATATGCATGCATTTGACATCACTACAATTTATAAAGTACTAGAAAATGCATTCATTTTCTCCAATAATTTTAATTTATTGCTATGATCGTTATTGTTGCTATGATTTGAAATTTGAAATACCTTGTGATAAAGTTTGGAGAAAGAAAGGTGTTTGGTGCAACGAAGAAGAGGAGATAGTATCCAATGTTGTGGTTATGTTGCGAAGAAGAAATGAGTTCTTTTGATTCTTCAAAATGTGCCCAAGCAGCGCCGCCATTGATCTTAGAGTTTACAGAAGCAAGAAGAGAAGCTATGAGAACGACACTGTTGTTGTTTTTTTTTTCTTTTTGTTTTGGTTTACTATTTTTTTTTTTAAGTGAGAAAACTTTTGGCTACCGCACTTGTATTGGAGAATCATAAATGTTACACCGTTTGATTACCATCAACTTACTTTAACGGCGATGATTTTGTTTTTTTTTTTTTTTAAAGATTATCTTTTTTCTTTGATAGCTCGAACTTTATTATATTTGTAAAATGGTCAAGTTTTTCGGATTAATTTTTTTCACCGTAAAATAAGATTTATTCAAATATTAAAAT
>JBBPBR010000003.1:60356387-60370566 GCA_037974775.1 Cicer pinnatifidum
TTTATTTTTGATCGACAGAACACATTATAGTTGGGCCTATGAAATATGTTGAAATAAAATTTCTTAATAACATCTTAAAGATAATAAATTTTATGATTAATGATAAAATAATTTTGATTCCAATTATTTATCTAAATTGTTTTTTGAGTGATTTATAAGCTAGACTATAACGAGTAAAACAAGCATTAATTAAAGAGCAAAATCATTATCTCTTTATATGAGATCAAAGACATCAATACATTTACAACAAATATGCCTTGCATTTTAAATATCAAAAACATTTTCTCAATCAGTGATGAAAATAATGGTATAAATGCAAAAGGAATATAAAGTTCCACGAAAGGGTCACTCTAAGTTATCAAGAAAAATATGGCTTAATCAAGCAATAGAAAATATTTGTGATAAGTGAAAAATATTTGTGAGTTAATTAATTTTATTATTACTTAATTTTATTTATTATTAAAAAATGGATTAATAGTGATAAGTGAAGAAGAAAAATGATTACCAAATAGTAGGATAATAAAACAAAAAAATTATATTAATTTTTCTAAATAAATAAATTTTATTTTTTATAGACTGCATAAATTTAAGATTTGCAATGTTTTGTATAAAAATTAAAATCGACAACTAGATGGCAAATCATAATACATAGAAAGTCTCAAGATTTTCCTAGTAAAAAAAACATCATACCAAATTACAAACTATAATTGTCTTCTTTAAACAACATTTCTTCTTTCTCTTATTTTTTTTGTGCGAGTTGCAGGCGGTGGTTATAGAAAATATTGTGTAACATTAATGGCGCAACGGAAACTAAAAGTGTTTGTCAAAGGACGGATTCAAACACTTCTCTAAATTTTTCTCTTTCTTTTTTTGAAGTGGGTGATTATAGAAAAGGTTGTGTAAGAATGATGCACCAAAGAACTAGTGATCATGATTCTCTGGTGGGCGGATTTAAGCACCTAAAACTAGTCGATATTTCTAATATCTCATTTTTTTTTTACAAAAAAAGTCTCTTAATTAACACTCTTATTTATATCAATAAATTAGTGTTGAATAACATTTAGAAATAAAATGTCTATCATTATGACTAATTAAGTTGAATACTCAAGTTTTATTTTCTTTTAAATTTTTTTTTCAAATTCCAAAAAATCATATTAAATAGCAATCTTTCATATTTAATTTACTTCAAAAAATCTCATATTTATTAATTTTATATTAAATTTCGTTTTATTATTTTTTTATTAAACAAAAATTAAAAAAATTGAATTAATTTTTTATTACTATGTTATTATTAGACCAAAAAAGTAGTAAATAAAAATAAAAGCCTAACATATATCTCTTTTGATTAACAAACGAATATCATACGAAAAATTAAATAAAAATGATATATTAAAATAAAAAAATAGAAAGAGAGTAAAAAAATTTAAAATACCATTTTTATTAGTTTTTGTGAATATTAAGAAAAAGTGAACAAAATTAGGTGTCGACTGAGCATTGTTGAAAACCCTAATTATTTGTAATTCAAAAGTTTAATAAAAAGTTTTTATTGAGATTAACTGCATAAATTTTTAAACTATTTGTGATTTCATCTAATAATTCAATTTTTTTTTTATAAATGTATCTAACAAAATTCCACGGCAAACGTTGAATTCAAAATAAATATTGTGTTTGAACTAAGTGGACAAGGACCCGCAAACTGACCGAAAATCGGGTACCTAAATGCAAATGCTAGGAAACAAACTGTTTCTTATGGTTAACAGCGGATTCATAGTCGGATACGGTCCAACAAATAAGAACCATTGGTATCCGAACCGTTTGAGCATGCACTTCTATTTGTGTTCTTCAAAGTGATTTTGATATAACTATTGAGTGGCCAATTTGTACAACTCATAAGTTTTATTTCAAAATCGATATGAGATGGTTCTCATATTTTAGAGTTCGATTAATGGTGGATTTGCACTTTTCACCCAAATCTGATCAAACCGGAATCGATGCCCACCCCTTGAACCATCATCATATTATGATGATATTCAACGGTTAAACCGTTATAATTTTAACATTTATAATAATTTGTTAAACAAAGTAATTTGATTCATTATTTTTCATAAGCAAGCTTATTGAAAAATGGTATATATATTCTCCAACACATTACATCAAAATGAAATAAAAGAGGAATCACTACACCTCTGAGTAGAGATGTCTTGATGTTTTTGAAAGTCATGTTCGAATCTAAAAATTGAGTCTCAAAATCACACACCTAACATCAAGATTCTAACATTTGATGATAAGTAGTAGTGTCTGGTAGGCTGCATCCGCTTGTGACATGTTCAGTGGTGAAAAACTGATTATTTATATCAGACATAATGTGTAAATATAAAATTTTAAGAGTGTTCAATATACAACATTAAAAATATCAATATAATTCGACAGGTTGATCGACCGACACTACCTCTAAGACAATTGAATGAATTAGAGTGTTACCAAAAAAATTTGAATAGATTAGAGCACCAATCAAAATAGTGGTATGGTATCTATATGTCGTCAAGAGACATCACTTAAAAAATATCTGCAATAAAAAGAAAGCCGCAATTTTTACAAGTTGTTAATTTTCTAATTAGTTATATTTTTTGTGATAAGTAACTAAAAAGAAGTAGTATTAATAAATAAAATAATGTTTTATAATATTTTTATAATTCTTGATTAAAAAGATAACCAAAAAATTCTTCAAAAGTATCTTCTATATAAAAACAAATACATCTTCTCACAAGGACAAGGCAACTAAAAGAGTATTGGTATTCATCTAATTAATAACATTAATTGAGTTGTTTGCCTCCAAACTGGAAACACGTTCTCCAGAAGCATGTTAACATAAAACAACCTTCATGAATAAAAACAATCTAGTTTCTATTTTTTACGTATATATATTCAAGATGTTCTGGAAAAAATGTTCATCGCTAGACCGGGGCCGGGGTAAACAATTACTAGGCCTAGCTAGCTCTATTCAATAATCAAATGACAGAAAGAAGATATATGAAATTAATTTGTACTGTTAAAATTAATTATATATACATATGTACATCACGTTTATTCCTCATCACATGATACTGTACGTACGTAGATAAAAAAAAAGTTTAAAAATTATTTTACTTCATAAAAAGTTTGGAACATAATTTTATATGCATAAAAAGAACAAAAAGTAATAAATAATTATAATGAATTTTATACAAAAGGATAGAGTGTCTATGATCATTGATCACCTTGGTAAGGTTTGCCTCATTGCTATAATATATGTCATCAACATGCTAAAACCATGCATGTAAGCTAGCATAGCATGGTCCACATAACTAGGGAGCATGGGCACCGCACCGGCATCTTATAAGTAATTATAACTGGAGTTCTTGTTTTCTTCTTAATTTTAACTCAAATTGTTTGATATCCATAGAATTTGGGTATAGATAGTTATAGATTGCTTAACATTGATTAGAATTTAGTTTATTTAAGAATTGTTAGTTTAGTTTTTTTTTAGGGAATTTATTCGTTTTTTTATGATCATTTTATAAAATATATCGTATTTGTAATTAATTTTTTTTTTATTGAATTAATTTCAAATAACTGATTTTTTTTTTTTAACTCTAGAGTCATGATATCTACATGCTGCAACCTTTAAAAAAGATGGTCATCTTTTTTTCATTAATTTAAGTAGTAATACATGTACACTGTATTTTTTTCAAATATTTTATTTTTTTTCTATTTATCTTCTTCAAAATATGGACGTACGTATACTTCTACCATGGCCTTGGTGCCTGCAATATTTTCTTAAACCTTTTTATATTATACAAAAAATTAAGTATTGGAATCACAACCAATAGTTGGTATATATGTATCACTCAAATGAAGGTTAGAACGATGTGGCAATAGTTCAATGTAATTGATAGAAAGACATTTTAATTTTTTAAGATATTGCTTCGTTCATTAATATATTAAGTAAATTGTGTATACGATTGATTTAGGAATTTTTTATTTTTATGTACAAAGGAAACTTTTATATGTAACTACTTTTCGAGATGTTATTAATAATACATCAAATTGATTTTAATAATTTAATTACGTTATTGTTTGTTTACTTCTTTTGTTATATGTTTTCATATTTGTGGTTTGTTGCTTGGCATGATTGGATTCTTTGGTGTCAATCTAGTTGGTATCATCGTACCTGGCGTAAAAAGATAAAAATAAAAATTAAATCAAATGTTTTTAAAGTAATTGTTTCATGACCCCTACTACGACTTCTGTCTGAATCCGCTTTTTTTTATTAAATCACTGACATATTATATTTATCACATTATTTTCTATTTTTTCTCTTTCAAAATATGTAGTGAATGTATAGATGTCTATCAAATATTTTCTTTAATTTAATATATATATTAATTGTATGATATTTTCTCTAATATCAAAAGCTCGCCAAAATTAAGTTCACAGACCGTATTTGTTACCAATGTGTTTGCTACATTTAAAAGGTTAACATCTTCATGCTCCCAAGTCCCAATTAGATTTCAGAAGAAAGGTCATAATTCATAAACGATGCTTTTGGTTCCACGCTTTTGATGGAAGTGGAGACATAGTGGAACTGTGGAAGTTTTACAGAAAGCTCATGTAATGTTTAATTCCTGAAGAGAGACTTTGTGAATGGATCCTTTATTTTCTTATGGCACTTCATTACGTTATATGGCATAAATCTGGGCAATTTTGGTATTACAAAATTATTGACTTCTAACAAATGGTTTTTTTGGGATCTTTTCAAATGATTTATCATATCGAAACATTTGTTGAAATATCTTATTGTATCCACAATTTATTAATTAGCTGTATGTTGATATTTGTTGGATAGAAGTTTTTGATTAAATTAGACGGAGTCTAGTGCAGATATCAAAAAAATTTAAAAAGACTCTAAAGTAAATAGATCGTTATACATAGCGACTGCCATTAATCTCTTCATGTTTTGTTATATGTTTTCGTTTGTTTTTTCTCTCTATATCATCTCGACCTTTTTCTGATTTTTCCAATTCTCCACGAAATCCTAAATTTTCATATTTCACTCAAAGTTAATACTTTTATTGCACTTTCTATTTTAATTATTAATTAAATTAATAGTTTTATAACTTAATTCAGTGTCTAATGGTTGTAATTATAAATTAATAATGAGTCAACACTTAATAAACCACATCATCAATTTGTACTCATGTACAATTTACATACACATTATTTATAGTTTCTAGTTGAGTCCCTATCATATAGTATACATTCAGTTTCATTAATTTGATAATTTGTGAAATGTTAAGGCACGCCGACCTTTACATTATAGAACCAACCAAACAAAAATAAAATTGAAAGAGGCTAGCTATAATATACCTTTACTTAAAGTGATGTAATTAATTAGAAAGAATTAAACTTATTAGAATATATATATATATATATATATATCCACGAAGCACCAATGAAACAAAACCAGGATTGCAAGCTACGCCACCAACAAATTACACACTTGTTCACTTGTTGTGTGTGATATATGCATGATGTCCCACTCCTACCAGCACTCACAACCACAACAAAGACGGTTATTATCCCAAAACCATCTGAACCAACAAATTAATATTAATAATATTATTCATGCTGAAAGCTCCTTTTCAACTTCTCAAACACTTCACAAACACAAACTACCCTCATTTTCAACATCAACCCCAACCTTCTCTTTCTTTGGCGCCAAGCTTGTATCATCATCTAGCTCTCACCAACATTATGAAAAACAACAACCTCATAGCCCTCCAATCTCATGTTGTTTTAATGTTTCTTCTAAGCGCTTCAAGTTTGGTTTTGCCGAGGTTTCTTCCATGGATACTGATCATCTAGATTTCTCATCACTTAAATCTCCCTCTCACATTAATATTGTAAGTATATAAGATCATTAATACACATATTGTTGTTACTTTATTTCTCTTAAACTTCTATTAAGTGCTCTTTTCTAAAACACTTTTTTCCCTGTACTTTTTTGTTTGTTTGCAGAGAAAAAACAAAATTAATGGGCTGCAAAAGAGAGAGGAACTTGAAAAAGAGGTATTTGGATTCATACTAACGTACTACATATGTTTTATGGAAAAATTCTTAATAATTAATTACTACATACATCAACGGAAAGGAGACTTAGACATATCTAAAAAATGGTGTGTAAAGATTTAGTTGAGGAAAGAATACACCTTATGTGTCATTCAAGTTTCTGACATAGATTAATCATCATTAAAATCTTTGTATCCAAAACATAATAAACAAATAAAAATACTGACCGAAAAGAGAAAGTGCATTCTAATTGCAAACTTACTTAGTGCCATAATTAACATTGGTCCCTTAACTAATTAAAAATTGTGAAGTATATTATTATTTTTCAATAAACTAGCTAACTACTTTTCATTCTAAAGATGATAATCCTCAACTATATGAACCCCATGCTATAGTATAATCTATCAATATGGTAATAGAAAGTGTCACTCTCGCCTTTTGAAAAAGCTATGATTGAGTTCATGATCATGTCAAAATATATACTAGTATAGCTATACTAATTAGTCGAGACTTTGGAACTATAAGTTTGCTATTTTTGCCAACAGAGAGGACAATAAGTGATGAACGAGAACCATGCCCCTCAATGGCATAGCTGTAAATTGGAAAACTAATTATATTCATATTATATATGACTTTTTAATGTAATAAACAGGTCTCTATGCTTCAAAAGTTGCTAGACCAAGAAGAAAAAGTTCATGAAATATTGGATATGGTGAATAGTAGACCAAACGGTTCAGCTATATCTATTCCCAATTTTCTTCCTTCTAAGGTACTCTAATCTTCACCTCATATATATTCTCTTATTTTATTCTTTTTTTTCGCTAGCAAACTTTTCAGAGTGTTTGACACATTTTTTATTAAAAAATTCGTATTTCATTGAATATATACTCCATATACAACAAAACATAAACAAAAGTATATATTTACTCACTTATTAAAATAATTATAATTATTTATTCACATTAAATTTCATTAAATTAGGACTCATCTCATATAAAAGAAGAAAAGAGTAAATTTTTGTTTTTATTTTATTACAATTGATGTGCCAAATTTTACTTACGGATTGATAAAGTATAATGTAGGAATATGGGTAATGTACATATCATGAACAATCATACATGTAGATGTAGAGATATGGGGTCAATGTGTATAGCATATTAGCATGTACCAAATGGAGCTGTTAAAATACAATATAATATTGCCTAAAGTAAAATTACATTATTTGTTGTTATGCAATTTGATCAGATGAGAGAACTGTTAACAGAGCTAGTGATGGTTGAGGGTGAGATAGCAAGACTTGAAAGCCAAATTATCCAACTTCAAGCTGGTTTGAAACGTGAACAAGAAGTCACAAAGGAATCCAAGTCAAAAACATGGAACCAAGGAAATTTGATGAGTAATACTAATTACAATCATTTATCAAATTCAACAATTACAAATCCTAGTAATTATGTTCAAAGAACTAGTAGTAGTGTTCATGAAAGGATGGCATTTGAAACCAAGGCATTACATTTCATTAGTAAAGCTATAAAGGGTGATTATAATCTCAATGATTTTAGTCTTAATGAGAAAACAGGATTTTCTAAAAATTCTGTTGAACAGAAAGAAAATAGTTTTCAAGAAGAGGTGAAATTTCATGAAAGAATTTCAAGGAAAAATGGGGCATTGAAGCCTCCTTCACCTATGCGAGACCCTCGCCATCCATCACCTAAGGTATGTACAAATTCATGTATGTATTTTTTTTTCTTAATCAAAATACTATGCAACTTTGGTCCCTAGATATTACTATTGTGTCAACATTGAATTTACTAATTATGAATCAATCACTATACTAATTTTCAGCTGCGAGAGCGTAATTCAGATATGTATTTAGATCTTCCAACTAGATCACTACTTGATCCACTTTTATCAGAAGACAATGACCTAAAGTGGCAGCCAAACAAATTATCTGAAAGCATCATGAAATGTTTGAATTTCATATATGTACGATTACTAAGAACATCAAGAGCAATGGAATTAGAGAAATCAGGACCAGTTTCGAGGTCTTTACATTCTTCTTTAAGCTCAAGAAGCTTCAGGGTCGATACAGGATCGACCCCAAAACCAAATCTTATGTTGCATAAGGAATCAAGACAACAAGACCCATATGGTATTTTTAATACAGAAGAGTCCATTCCAAGGGATATTGGTCCTTATAAGAATTTGGTTATATTCACATCAAGTTCTATGGATCCAAAGTTCATCTCAAGCCCTTCCTCTGTTCCATTACTAAGAAAGTTAAGGTATGCCATGAATAATGTATGTAGTAGGATTTTAAATAGCAGTCACATTACAATTTTTTGATATTATAAAGAATCGTGGTCAAATGTGGCTGATGTGACTTCAATTTTTATGTAGTTTCAGAAACATAATATATTATTATGTTGCAGATTAAGACGCGATTGCAAACCTTATAGTATTAGTATACTTCTAAATTTCTAATGAGAAGAACAATTATTGAGAAGTTTGCAAGTTCTACTAGACAATAATAATTAAAGTGGTTCAAAATTCAGAATAATATTTTAATTTGTGTCTTGTGGTGTATAGGATCTTGATGAGCAATCTTCAGACAGTTGATTTGAAAGGGCTTACAAATCAACAAAAATTAGCATTTTGGATCAACTTGTACAATGCTTGTATCATGCATGTATGGTAGAAATTTCTTTTATAAATCTCAATATTGATAGTTCAATCTTATAGGACAGTGATCAGCAATGTATTATATGATTAATGTATGTAGTTTTTTTATTTCAGGGATTCATCCAATATGGAGTGCCATCCACCCCAGAAAAGCTAACAGCATTGATGAACAAGGTACTCTACAAATCTTGATATAGATGTTACCTATTCTGTGTGTAGAAAATATTGACTCTGCCTTGATAGAGTGACAAGTGCCTTTTAATGTTCAATTGAATTGCTATTGTGTAGGCAACTCTCAACATAGGAGGCAACATAATAAATGCTCAATCAATAGAGCATTTTATTTTAAGGGAACGAGATACTTCTAATATAAAAGAGGTAAGCCAGTTTCTACCTGTTCATTTCAATGCATAAACAATTAAAATGATTACCTTATCCTTAATTTTGTTATTATTATTATTTTTATTATTGTAATTAAATGTACAAATCAATGGTTCATACTTTAGTCACAAAGGAAGGGCGAATGGGAAGAAAAAGAATCAGTTGTCCGTGAACATTATGGGCTTGAGTTTGTGGATCCTAATGTCACATTTGCTCTCTGTAATGGAACTCGTTCTTCACCAGCTGTAAGTCCAGCTACTCACACAGAAACTCGAATCCTCTGCGTCTTCTTCTGTTTTATGGTGCAGCAGCTATTCAGATTATTAAATTTTAAAAAATAAAATTTTCTCTTTAAATTTTAATGATCCTTAAAGTGGTTACACCATACAAATGTCACATGTTATCGAAATTACTCACACACCAAATGTATGAATCTTCTATCAATTTAGTCATTTAGATGATGCAATAGTAGTAGAACCATCAAATCTAATGAAAGAAAACTATCTTTCTATAAATTTGAAGATTCTTCGTACTATTGCACTATACAACAGCTATAGAAAATTGGTTTTTCCACACTGTATACACACCAATATATATATATATATATATATATATATATATAGAGGTGTGTGTGATTTGTACTTACATCTTTTCCTTTTCCTTTGGACAAAAATAACTCTCTTTATTATTTTAAAATGTAAAATATATTTTTATTTTTCATTGATGTAATTTTTTAAAAGAGATGGTTAAATTCATTTGTCCAAACAAAAAAGTGGACATTGTTAATTTATATCAACTAAGAAATGAGTAGGTGTAATCAATATGCACAATATGCAGGTGAGGATATATACAGGGGATGGTGTAACAGCTGAATTGGAGAAATCAAAACTAGACTATCTTCAAGCTTCAATTCTGGCTACCAGTACAAGAAGGATAGCTTTTCCAGAACTGCTCCTAAGAAACATGCTTGATTTTGCTGTTGATATTGATTCATTGGTCGAGTGGGTGTGCAACCAGTTACCTACTTCAGGGACTCTAAGGAAATCAATGGTGGAATGCTTTAGGGGTCATGGTAATGTCAAGGCATCAACCATTGTTGAGAAGATACCCTATGACTATGAGTTCCAATATTTGTTGACAATATAGATTTTATATTTCTTTTCCTTCTTACAAAACTTTGAGTATACAGAATAAATGTATAGAAGTATTTTGAGCCATATTGTATTGTCCTCTCTTTTTGGAAAGTGTCTGTTAGTGTTACATAGTTTCGCTAGTCAATAATGAAGCAAAAGAAGAGATTCTATTGATTACAGTAAAACTAATATTTGACATACAAGAAATCACTAAACAATCCATATTCCAACTATAGATCCCAAAAGTGAAATTTGCTTAATACTTTTAATAAATAATTTAGATGATGGAGATGGACATATCCCCCTACATTATAGTAACACTTTAGTGTGGTGGTTATCCTATTACATTTTGGGAGTTTTCCCTTTCTTAAATATTGCATTTTGAACACAGTAAATTAAGAGAAAAAACTGCATTTTAATCTGAATAACCTGATTGTGGATGGCTAGGGCAAGGTCCAGGATATTAATACATTTAATTGGGCCAGAGGTTATTGATTAGGACTTTTCTGGTCTACAAAGCTAGCTTGGTTAACAATATTGTTTTAAAAATCTAACCTCCTACTGCACAAATTTATACTTCTATTTCCACATTTAAAAAATATATATATTTTAAAAAAATTTGTTTCTAAAATCTTCATTCAAAAAAATTTTAAATTTGAGTTTTTGGAACTAGTTTTCATTTTGAAAAAGCCAAATATTTTGTTTTTTAGAATAGAGTATTTTTCTATAAAAAGTTAATTTTTCAAAATTATGTGTTTTTCAACATAAAATATCATTTCAGAGAAGTTAAATATTGAGTTTTTGTTTTAAAAAATTAAATTTAAATTTTCCAAAACAGTTTAATATTAGGTGTCAAAACCTATATTTTTTTTCAAAAAAAAAGTAGTACATTCTAGATAACTCAAATTTTGATTTTTCCGAATATTTTTTCTCAAAAAGCTCAAACTTTCACAGCTGAAAATATTTAAAAATTGTAAGGGGGAGGGATAGGAGTATAACTTGAGAGGTAGAGTTGGGCCCATTATATTGCATTGCAGCCCTGTCATTTATTTATTTATTTATTTATAAACTCAGCCATTAGGGACTATTATAATTCACTTTACTCTACTCAACCATTTTTTAACACCCTACTCAACCTATTATAAAACCGAAAAATTATTTGACTGACACAATTATTTGAACACTTCATTTAAATATATACAAATATATTATTTGATTATTTTAAAAATATATTATTTAATTTTTTTCTATCTTTTTTTTAAGTGTGTCTAAATGCTTGTGACCATATAAAACTTTCTCTTATAAACCCAACACAAAAACATTATTAATTTGTACAAAAATTTACTCGTTGCCGAACAAATTGCAATCAAAGAAGCAATCAAGGATGGTATAATACCAAAATAAAAAGCAAGGATGGCGTTTGTTGTCCAATCTTGAATATTATGCTTATGGATCTTTTTTAGAAGTAAAATTGGGTCATAGTCCCAATTAATCTTGAAAAAATTTACCCCATACCCCCTAATTATACTTATACCTCCAAATCATTAATAAAATTATATTTTTACTCTTGTTTAAATGATAAAATTTCAAATACAATTATCATTTTTCATTTTAAGTTTTTCAAAAGATTTTTTTTTTTTTTTTTAAATTTCCGGATAATTTGAATACAAGTTTTCCGGGACACAAGATACACTCCGGAAAATTTATTTGAAATTCTCTGGTACAGAAGCATCTTCTGAAAAACATTTTTTGAAGTTCTCCGGTACAGAACACTTTCCCATAAAACTTTTTTGAACTTCTCTAGTACATAGGTTTGTTCCAAGAATGAGGCTTAACATTTTCAACAAACAACAATTTATGATGTATTAATTATTAATTATGACGTATTAATTATTAATTATTATAATGTAATACTTATTTATAGTGTATTTATGATGTATTAATTATTATATGGTGTATTTATAGTATATTATTATTTAAGAAAAATATTTTGTACCGAAAATCTTTCTTAGAAAATTTTCCAGAAACACTTTCTATAATGGAAATTTTTCTAATGAAATTTTTCGTTAGTACAATTTTTTACTGAAATTTTCTTTTTTAAATTTTTCGATAACAATTTTCTGTACAAATCTTTTTCATGATTTCAGAAAAGATGAAATAGTAAAAA
Organism: Cicer pinnatifidum; assembly: GCA_037974775.1. NCBI lineage: Eukaryota > Viridiplantae > Streptophyta > Magnoliopsida > Fabales > Fabaceae > Cicer > Cicer pinnatifidum. The sequence continues at coordinate 60,368,856 of JBBPBR010000003.1, forward strand.
AATGAATTAGTAAAATAATAAAATAAATTAAAAATATAATTTATATTTTCAGAAAACTATAAGTTATAAGTATAAAAATGGAAGTACAAGATAAATTTTTTTTAATCTTGTCTTGGCGTAGCATTTGGGAGTTGCAAACTTTTACTAAAAGAAGAATGCAGGTGGAGGTTAGGGGAAGGCACATTATAAAGGTGTGTTACCTGTACTCTTGCCAGGAAAATCGTAAATTAGGCTAGTCATACATAATTGTTTGTATTCTATGCTTAATTGTATTGCAAAATTGATTTTAAATAGGGGAGCGTATCTATGTTTTTTTTTTGTTTAATTAATATTATTTTATTTCAAAAATCAATTTAATTAATTTTTTTTTTAAGTGTATTTACTTGAAATGACCTTTAAAATGAGACTGGCTAATATTCTCCATCCTACAATAGGTGTATTTGTTTGAGCTTTAAATAATATGATTTTTAGTTTAAAAAATTTAAAAATTATTTTATAAATTTGTTTTAAAAAAATAATGATTTGATATTCGTTTGTTTATTGTCATAAAAATGATTGCTTTTTAAAAAATAATTTTCAATCTATTTGTATATAATTTTATAAAAGTAATATTTTAAACTATAAAATTATCCTTTATATATGATTTTTTTAAATACATTAATCTTTTTTTTCTAAAATTATCATAAACATGTTGTCATAGTTTGATTATCTATAGTCACTAATAAGTAGTACTTAATAGAATATTTGTTGGGTAAGTTACTATAAGAGAACAATTGAAATATTTTAAATTGATTACTTCAAAATTGATTAGCTTAATTCATCTCTTATACTCATTTCAAAATTGATTAATGCAACTTATGCAAATAAACTTGTATCAACATATGAATAAGATAAAGATAAAATAATTCAAATAAAAGACAGAAACAACAAAAAACTATATGGAGAAATTGCAAAGGAGAATAAAATTTATTTTATTAAAATCCAGAGCAAAGTCACATGAAAGGAGAAAATCAGACACAGGTGAGTGTGTGAAAGAGAAAATGCAATTAATAAATCGATGAAGAAAATTGAGCGAAAAAATCTTAGTAAAAATTGACCAGAGGACACAATTTTAGATTTTCTAAAAGTTGTAATGATAATTACATCACTTTCTTTGAGTTAAATTATGTATTTTTAAATTTTGTGATATATTTTTCTTTCATCTATCGTAAGAGATAAATGCTAAAAACTACTCTTTTGAACTTTTTATTTTTAATTAAAAAATGTTTTTTTTAACAAAATGATTTTTCAATATATTTTTTTATGAAAAAAATATGAAACAAACGCATTCAATATAAATCATTTTAGCAAAATTAATTTATATCGATTTATATGTAATTTATAATATAAATAAAGTATTAATATTATTTTTTCTATTATATTATTAAGTGTTGATTTTATTTTGTTTTAATTCATGTAATCTCTCTTTTTGCCATATCACAGTGAATGATTATTTTACAAAGTAAATCATCATTTTTCATAAAACCAACAAAATTAATTATTCTTCTCATACATTTGTCAGAATAATTTATAGTGTGGATCGAAGAAAGCAGTTTAATTATTACATTTTCTTTACAAATGAAAACATCCCTATATATTTTTTATGTTAACTTATCATATTTTTTCGAAATTTTGATATCTTTTTAATTTAGGAAGCAAATATATTTCCGTA
>JBBPBR010000003.1:60376982-60388196 GCA_037974775.1 Cicer pinnatifidum
GTTACCTGAAATTAAGTTAAGAGACCGCGAATGTAATTTAGCTTAAATCAATACGCATTTTAATTCAACCAATTCATGTTTTTGCATACTCAACTAATATATTCTATCAAAATGAATATTAGCTGAATGCAATTATATAGAGTTATTGATGGGATATATTTAGTAAAAAAAATTAAATTGCTATGTAAGAGAGAATAATGTTTATTTATTATTAAAAATTTATAAAATAAATTATGTGTACATGTGTGATCCGGTTAAACACCTAACTTAAATAGCTCTATTGTAGATGTTTTAAGAGATTTTTTTACACCGCAATTTATGTGATAATATATATAAAATTAAAATTTAAAATAAAGAACTATTTTTAGAAAATAAAAATTATTTAAATATTTACGTATACTTGAGTGAAAGAAATAACATATAATGATATATTTATAATGTGATAATTAAAAAAAGAGATGAAAATGAATGAAATCTTAAATATATCTAAAAAAATAAAAGGTGTCTAAATATCATTCTTAAAATAAAAATTCATAATATTTTTAAATAAAAACATAAAGAACAACAATAATTACCACTAAATTAATAAGCACATTTCAACTTTGTTTTACTAATGGTAAGATTGAATTACCACTTCTTAGAGCGCCTCCGCTCCTACTTCAAAATCTATACTTTAATAATAAGAGTGATGACAACAACAATTATCAATAAAATACAATATTGTATAATATAATGTTGGTATTTACATCTCGCATAATGAAATTTGTCAACAATATATGTAATGAATGAGGTTAATCGACAATTAAAATTCAAGGACAATCATGTTTTCAGATAGGGATCATATATGTTCTCATTGTTCAGTGATACGTCAAAATTTACATAAAAATATATTAGTTTAATTGCAGTTTGGGTTCTCTATTATAGTTAAATCGCAAAAGTAGTTATTCCAATTTGTTTCTTCTCATTTTTGGTCCTCAAAAAGAATTTTGGTTCAAAACTTAATAGAATTTCATTTTTCAAAGGTGTACTACACCATTTATGATGATAGATTTCAGGTACAATTGTTGCAAATGAGATCTTGAGGCATGATATGACTGAAATAAATGCAAAAAAAAAAAAAATGAAATTTCATCAAGTTTTTGACCAAAAATATGTTTGAGAGGTCAAAACTGGGAATAAATAAAATGGGGAGACTACTTTCACGATTCAGCTAAAATAGAAGGACCAAAACTGTAATTAAGTCAAATATATTTATGCCACAAAATATATTTCAAAACATATATAATTCAAGGTTTTCAAGTAACATATACCACATTTATTTACTCATACAGTTTTAAATTATATTATAAATTAATAACACGTTCTTGCAATTATACTCAAGATTAAAATAAGCAAAAAAATAAAATAAAAAATTAATTAGGCCAGTGTGCCAAAATTAACATTAATGGTAAATAAACATAATACTAGCACACAAAGTTATTTATAAAAAGTTTTATCAAGAATCATTCATGAATATTTCTTATAACTCTTCTTTAATCTCTATCTTTTGTATCTTTGTGATAAGTAACTAAACTCTCTTTGTTAAGAATGAGTGAAACAAGATGAAATCCTAATTTATTTAATTTAATTTATAGTCATATGAATGAGTTTATTGAGTTATTTTTCTCATCTATGTACTTAATGTTTTTTATTGATTGATGCATGTCCTTATTTGTAGATTTTACGAATATTTAAGATGATAAATTAATTATATTATAGTATAGGAATAGATACAATTCATGAAATCAATTAAATCATTTGAAGAGGAAATAATTTAATACGATAATTCTTCTAGTGTAAAACTTAATTATAATCTTAACCAATGAAACATTGGAGCATATCAAAACATATATATTGTGGAGACCAGCTGATTATTTAAAGAGTACTTGTAAAAATGGTCAACCGTCTTGGAGGCATAACCTTCACCATTCTTAATTTCTACTTGGTAAGTCTATACATCCTTAGAACTCAAAAACTACTTAATCATCAAGTCACTAACTCCTTTATGTACTTTAAATTATTTCATTTTTACTTTTTCTTGGAGAATTGGAATCAAAGTAGGAAGTTTTTACCCATAAGTTAGTCTTGTAGAAGTTTAACTGCATACTACAAGTATGCGGAATTATCATGCTTTGTATACAGTGTTAATATAATATAGTTATATAGCTATGTAATCACATAATTCCTTGATGTACCAAAATATATTAGTGATTGTTGTTGTGTATATATGTTTTCCTTGATCGATGTATCGCATTGATGTATATTGTGGCATACAATGTTAAATTATAAATATTGATGATGGATGATGATTGTGTGTACAAGTAATAAAATTTAATATTTTTTTGGTGTGTGCATAAACTTAAAACAACAATAATCAATTACATAATTAATAATAATAATAGTACGAACCATTAATTAAGGAGTATATGATATACTAATATGTAGCATATAGATTCAATTATTAAAAAAAGTGATTAATTTGTTAGACTCAAATATAAACAAATGTGCACTCTTGTTTTCTTGATTAATTTGTCAAAGTGTTCTCATTTATTCTTTTCTCCTTCTCTCCCTCACCCTTGTCTTCTTCTCCTTTTAAGCCTCTTTCATTTTTTTTTCTCTCTCTCTTAGTTTACTAATGTGTGTGTTTTGTGTAAGTGTGTGGTGTAAATGAAATGGAGAAGGAATAAGGGGCATTACCTTGATCAATTCGATTTTTGCCTTATGAAGATTTCCTACTAAATAAACCATATTTATATTCACGCTTCTAGTTCTTTTTTTAATAACCTAAAATAATCTATAACATGTATCACTTTATATTATTTATTTATTTTTTTTACAAATTATATTTATATATTAATTAATAAAATATAAAATAATTATTATCAATTATTTAATGTTGAAGAGAAACGATGTCTAGTTTGTACTAGAGGATTGTGTATAAAAAATATAGTCAAATAAGCCAGAAAGACTTATTTTTAGTGGCCTTAGCATGATTTTTTAGTCAAATGAATTTTAAAAAAATGTATGGCATCACCTTTGCCTGACATAGACTAAGTCATAAGCTCTTGTGAATCAATTTGATCTATTTTCACTTTTAGGCGTTACATACATTTAGTAACGGATAAATCTACGCACTATTTATGAGATCATTTGAACGAGGAGGTTCAATGTTAAATTTTGTAAGGTACATAGCCAAAAGAATTAGCTTTGTCTATAAATAGTCACCTGTACATTTCAATCAAATTTATCATTTTATCTCGTAACTAATTTATCTTTTATTATTGTGTTTTATGTTTTCACTAATTTAATAACTCACAATAAATCCAATTACATGCTTAATACTTTTTTTTAGAGGTTAAAAAATCCATAACTAAAACCCAAATTTTATTCCATAGTATAATCATTGAAGAAAAAGAATCATTAATTATAAATATTAACCAATTCCTTGACTTAACTTTTCAATGACTATACAAAACCAAGATACTTGAAGTTAGAGAGGTTAGTACAAGTTTAATATAAAAATGAGTGAAGAGTACTCTAGAGAAAAAAAAAAACACAAAATTAGAAATGAAAATGAGTATGTAGAAGTACTCAAATAAAGAGTGAAGTAAAGTAAGAATGCAATTGAGAAACTATGAAGGGACCACAAATGTTGGAGTTTATCCCCACCCATTCACGACTCACAAGTCACAAGAGCGTCACTACACATTTCCTCAGTTCCTCAAAATTTCATTAATAATAAATAATAATAAAAAAAAAATAAAGGTGAGTTGACGTTAATTTAGACGTGAAAGCTAACGTCTTCAAATCGGTTTAGCAATCATTGTTGTTTTTCACACCTTAGCTACCAAATTTCTCTCCTCCCACTTCCTTCTTCAAACCGGAATCTTCACTTTTTTCTCATCCAACTTACTCCAAGGTAACAACAACAAAAACATCATCAAATTTCTCTTCCTTGCTTGCCACAAACAAGCTTCACTTTTTTATTTCTCATATTATTAATTACTTGTAACTTGTACGTATACTAGATCATTAATTGTTTGAATGGTTGGTTAATATGAAAGTTTTGAAAACAACAACTAGATCCATATTAGTGTTTTTGTACGGTAGATCAAGTGTTTACTTTGTTGCTAGGGTTTTACAATTTACTCATGCATGCCATATATTTTAGAGCTTAACTTGTTCTTGTTAAGTAAGGTCTATATGTTACCGACACATAATAATAAATAAGCTGCACCATATAGAGGTTGGAAAATCTATAGTCCTTCACTTATTTTTTATTTTTTATATTTTTAGTTTATAGAATAATTTTTTTATAGATGTTTTGAATGAAATGACTATATAAAAAAAGTTTATATTTATGGCAGGTGATTAATTGAAAGGCAAAGCGTTGAAAAAGTTGTTTGGTGGAATGAGCAGCTTAAGGCCAGAATTGCATGTAGCTCAGCAAATAAGGCGTGACAAATTGAGGTTTCAGAATCATTATCAAGACAACAACATGGAACAATTATTATCATTACACCAAGTAGCACAACCAGGGTTCAACTTGGATCTTCTTCAACTTAGAAACAACAACAATAACATGGTTGTTGATGATGATAATGATGATGAAGCACAAATTTATTCATCTCAAATGATAGATAGTTTCTCAACTTCTCCTCAATATGCTTCATTCAACCATTCATCCTCAAAACAACAACAATCTCATCAAATCTCTGATAATTGGACCATAAATTCTTCTTCTTATAATTATCATCCAAATGAAACAAGTTTCTTGCCTTCTCATCTTCATAATCATAGTAATAGTAATAGTAATAGTTCTTTGCAAGATATTGCAACTTCTTCCCTTACTCCACATTCTTTAATGCAGCATAGCATTTGGGGAGGTGTGAATAGTCATAATGCTACTACTACTACTATGTCTTCATTTAATGAGAATCAAGCAAATCTATGGACAAATAGAGGTGTTGTTGAAAACATGGGAACTTTCTTGAGTGATTGTAACCCTCATCAAGGTTTATCCTTGACACTTTCATCACAATCCAAATTACCTTCACCTTCTAATTTTGAACAAGGGTCTTCAAATATGATGAAACCATTGATTCATCAAGAACCAATTATAATAGGAACAACAACAACATCAAACAGTAGTAATAATAGTTATAGAAGTGTTGGTCCTCTAGGACCTTTTACTGGTTATGCAACAATTTTGAAAAGTTCAAGGTTTTTGAAACCTTGTCAAGAGTTGTTAGAGGAATGTTGTGGATGTCGTCAATCTGGTCCAAAATGGGTTTCTAGAGATGTTGTTGTTGATGATGAAAATGGTGTTTCTGGTAGTAATTCAGGTTCTATGTTACTGTATGGTTCAAAAGAGAAAGAGAATAGTGTTACTGATGCTGATGCTGGGAATAGTTTTTGTCTTTCTTCTTCTTCTTCTCGACCTGAGTGCCAAAAGAATAAGGCTCAATTACTGTTCATGCAACAAGAGGTTGGTTTTCTTCACTCTTCATATAACCCTCATATATTATTATTCTCAAATCATATATAAACATAAATGTTTTTAAAAATTTGATATATTTAGTCTTAATTGAGAGAATATTATTTTTTATTTTTTTATGTTTTTTTTTTTGGCAGAGTTAATTAATGTGTGTCAGGAATTTACTGTGTTTACTGTTATTATAACCTAAACTAAAAATGGCCAAATGATTTTATTTTATTAAAACTAGTACTTGTTATTAGCTGTCTTTTACTGTGGATTCAATTTCAAAGCTCTTCATTTTTTGATAAAAAGTTAAATTGCATAAGATACAAAATACAACAAGGTTTGATGTCTAGAGAATTAGGAAGACAAAGTTGCATTATTAACACAAACTGCTAATTTTGTAGGGTTTCTTTGTTTTTTGTTGGTTACAATGTTTTTATTCTCCCTTCATCTACTATGCTCCCTGTGTGTACAAATGTGTTCTTGTAGGGTTTGTATTTAGTACTTTTTTGTTTTTTTTATTAAAGACAATTGAATTATAATTTAGTAAAATTAAATTTATTTATTAAGTTTATATTATGAATTAAATATATCAATTTTTGTTCACTAAAGTATTTTAATTAGATGAACACATTCCTATTTGAATTATTTATAGGACAAGTTCATGATGTTTTGAACTTTCTATCTATTATAATTTTAGGTTTTTTTTTTCATGTACAATGTTAGGTTTGTGTTTAATTTTTTCATAAAACTTCTCATACTTCTACTTTTCTTTTCAAAACTTGGTCTTGTTCTTACAATTCCACAATTTACATGATTTTTAAGAGGTCAACCAGCTACTCCTAATCAATATCTGCATACTCATGAAAATAATTTAATTATATTTAAATTTTTTTACGCATACAACCCATAAAATCACATTGTTATGTTAATTCTTAAAATAAACCAAAATTTTTTAATTTTCAGTTAACTTACTTTTTTTTATGCAAAATTAATTTTTACCAGTATTACTACTCTAAGCCATTTACAAAATTAGAATATCATTAACAAGTCATTGGTTTATATGTTAAATAAAAATGTTTTCATTATTCTCAAACCATAATTTATTTTAATTTCCCAATTTGGAATCACTTATATTCTTGAAGTGCTAGATGGGTATAGTTCCAAATTTGTTTATCTTTATTCTGTTTGTGTGTGGGGGTCGGCATAGCGGTAAAATCTCAGCTTAGCTTTGATTTGACTTTGTCGTTTGAGCTATTTATTATAACTTAAATCTCCATTTATTTTCTGAAAACATTTTTTATTTTTATTTTTGCATTTTCTAAATTTCTAAAAATGCTAGATCTGATTTGAAAAGTTGTAAAAAAATGTTAAGAAAAATATTGGACCTATATTATTTCATGTTTGTTAGTTTAAGTGAAATGAAAACAGAAACTATGGAAAGTAAATGTGCCTTGGAACCAAATTTCTCAAATCAAGTGCTTGAAATTTTGGTAAAAGTTGATTTTCTAATCATATATTAATTTGTTATTCACATGAGTGATACATGTATATTCATCCACAAATAATAAATATTAAAAAGAAAATGGTTTCAATTCTTAACAGTGAATAGATTCAAAGAGATTAAGATGATGCCAGTTTTAGTCAGTTTTTTTACTTGGTTTGAATTACTATAAGGCAATGCAGAGAATAAAATGTGAATGACGCATGTTGTCTTCTAGTGTGAATAAACTCAATCTTTGTTACTAAAAAGTTAAACAAACAGTGATTCACATCTTGTCTAGTTATTAATAAATCATTTTATTTGGTCCAAAATCCAAGCAAGAACAGTACTTTTTGATAACCCTTCATCTTTGCATGTGTGCTCATTTTCTAAAACTACTTTGTTCAAAACTTTATGAAAGAATTTTGGGGAATACCCTACCTTGTTGCTATTATAATAATTGTGGTTGTTATAACAGTATAAAACATGTCATCATGTGTATAAGTTAATACAACTCATAATTATATGAAATTTTGTAGTGATTAGAGTCTTGCAGAGAGGAGTATGTATATGCATGGAAAATAGTGTTTGGTAGAGAGCATGTTTTTATTACTTTAAAAATTTACAATATGAAATAACTTTTCTTGCTTGTAGTAAAGAACTTTCTTATTTACCTTGAGATGAATAGAAATAACATATGTCAAAGGGGAGACAAAAAAGTGAAACAGAGAAAAGCAAAACAAAAAAAAAATCTATTGTAATTATAACTTCTGTGCAAAAAGCACAAATTACTTTTTGTCTTAATCAGTATATTACATGATTGAATATAGGAATACTACTTTTTGTCTTCTTAACCAATCTCTTCATTTTATTATTGTAGCCATACATTTGTTCAAACAATTTGTTTTTATTAGTTTCAAATTGTATATATACAAGAGTTAAATATATTTTTAGTCTCTTTATTTATTTTGAATTTTGCTTTTAGTTTATCTACCAACATATTGGTCTCTATAAATTTTAAAACCACATGCTTTTAGAGTTAGCATGCAGTTTTGCATTACAGAAACCGATAAGTTGAAATAGAGATTTAAATAAAAATTTTAAAGACTAAAATACACGCTTTACTAGAATAGACTATAGTTCTTAAAATAAAAATGTTTTTAGACACAAAAATTGACATGAGACACTGTATTATGAGCAAATTTAATATGGTTTGTGATTTTATATTAATTTTTTATGTGTTCTCAAAATCTGAGCAAACCACTGTGTAAATGGTATTGACAATGTTGCAATATGTGGCATGATAGGTTAGCAGAAGACACAAGCAATACCATCAACAAATGCAAATGGTTGTTTCATCTTTTGAATCAGTAGCTGGTCTAAATTCAGCAACACCATACATTTCCTTGGCACTCAAGTCACTATCAAAACACTTTAAATCACTTAAAAATTCCATCACAGATCAACTCAAGATTACATGTCAAGTATTGGGAGAGGACTTTTCAATACTACCACCAACCATAACAAGCAGCAGTAGTAAAATTGACAGTAGCAATAATGTGACAAGGATAAGGTGCATGAACCATAGCATTCAAAAGAATTATTCTGGAGGGAATAGTAATGTTGACTTTGTTGAACCTCAACAACATGTTTGGAGGCCCCAGAGAGGCTTGCCAGAACGTTCTGTTGCAATTCTTAAAGCTTGGTTATTTGAACATTTTCTTCATCCGTATGTTCCTTTTTTTTTATAATTTAGATTTCGACTGAGAGATAAATAATAAAATTTTACCAATAATTGTTTTGATTAAAATTGATGTACCAAAAAACATTGAAATGTATGAGATTTTGATTTTTGTTGTTGAATTTGATTTCAGGTACCCCACGGACACGGATAAACACATGTTAGCTACACAAACAGGTCTATCAAGAAACCAGGTGGGGGTCTACTCATTCACCTTTTGAATGCATTATTATTATTATTATTATTATTATTATTATTATTATTATTATTATGTCTTTAATGTTTAATATTCATTTTTATATTATTAATTTGCTTGATGGAATTTTTCTATTTGACATGCTCTCTTCGATGTCTTTTAAGCAAAATTGTTTTTTACTCATACTTTCAAGTTTTAAATCAATAATTGTTGCTTGATTTGTTTGTTTTATTTCTCCAATTTCATAGATTTTTTTATTAACAATTTTAAATGCTACTAATTTTATTATAGTCTCTTCCCAAAATTTGTGAAATACTTTTATGTCATTTTATTACTTTTTTTATCATTGAAAACAAACAAAAAATGTGATGAATGAAAATGAAAAATATTATACACAAAAATGTACTTCATCAAATTGGTGTGAGAAAAATCTAGACAACTTACATTTTGGATCCTATTTACAAAGTAGGAATATAAGTTGTCTGAACTTGTTTGATAAGATAAATCCGAATTGATTTGATTTGAATTCTGTTTTTAAATCCAACATGAATGGATTATATAAGTCGTCTTAACATAATCCCTTCATGTTGGATTAAAACATTTAATGATCTAAATTTTGAATTTTCACCAATATTGAGTGTAGGTATCAAATTGGTTTATAAACGCGCGAGTTCGAGTGTGGAAACCAATGGTGGAAGAAATACACATGCTTGAATCAAAAGGAACAACAGAAAGTGAGAACAATAATACTAAAAATGAGGGCAGCAGAGGAGTTGGAAGAAATGCAATGGCAGAAAAGGAATTTCAATGTTTGGAAATGGGGTCATCATCTTCAACAGGCATTAACAATGTTGAAAATGATAGAGAGCAATGGAACAACAATAAAGAGAAAAGGTCGAAATTGGAAAATGAGATTACAGAAAACATAGATACAACAACAGTGATGGGTGGTTTTATGCCATATCAACGTGGTTCTGTGTCACTGACATTGGGTTTGAGACATGGTGTTGAAAATGTACAACAACAACAACAGTTACAGCATGAGGTAGAGCTTAGACATCAATTTGGAGGACACATGATCCATGATTTCGTTGGTTAATTTAGCTTGAGTGTTTTAGATGACCAAATTGACCCTTTGCTACTGAGTTGCCACGTGGCGTCATTGTGCCAAACAAAAGCAAAGACCACACTTTGGTTGAGAGAAGTAGGAAGTAGAATAGTCAATGTGTTTGTTTCGATGGATTTGTATCCTTTACAATCATGCGTTATTCAGCTCATAAAAATTAGTTTCTAAAATATTTCTATGATTTCGTCACATGGAGTTATTTCTATGGCTGGATAATTTTATTTTTTGATTGCTAATACATAGTTTGTTAATTTTCAATTTAATTAATAATACTAATAAAAATTATCAAAAATAGGAGCATTTCTAGGCAGAGCTGTCAAAATAGGTTAATTTGAATGGACTAGTTAGTTCAGTCGGTTAAAATATAAGACTTGGACTTAATAGTTTTAGCCTGAACTTTTTAAGAGGTATAAATAAATCTGTTATCCATTCGAGTTAGTCCGTACTGATAAAGGATAACATGTAATCTGCATAATTAATTTTAAATAAATAAAAATAATAAAATTAACTAATATAAAAAGTTCAAAAAAAATTCAACTCACTTAGTTGGTTATATATGTATATATAATGTATCATGTGACAACGGACAGTTATTATAAGAAACGAGAACTATTAATAATAATTATTAGATTTAATTTATGAATAAGATTAAATTACTCAATAAAGATTTTATGAGACTGTTTTTTCATCCAATAACTTTAAATTTATTTTTTTTTATTTTCGTAATAACTCGAATTAAAAGCTCCATAATAAAGATATTATTTTTTATTTTTATATTTTTTTTACTAAACAATTTTGTTGATAAATTCATTAATTTATTTATTCTAATAAAACGATGGGTGTCGTTAGTTAGAATTATGATATTCAAAATTTGATTTTTATAAATTTTATATTTAATTTTGAAAATTATTTTTTAAGAGATTGTTTGAAAATGCAAAAGTTTTTCAGATTTATTTTTATTAATAAAAAATAATAATTGCAAGTAGTTTTTATTTTGGTAAATAATAAAAACGTGAGTTTAATAAAATTAAAATTATTGAGTCAAAAAAAATATGAAATAAAAATAAAATCTTTAAATAATTTTATTTTACAAGTACTGGAATGAGTTTTATTTTTTTGAAATAACATTAAGGAGTTTTTAATTCGA
>JBBPBR010000003.1:60392836-60403662 GCA_037974775.1 Cicer pinnatifidum
TCAATAAATATTCATTGCTAATATTAATTAGTATTTCATATTGAATTATATACCGAACTGAGAAAATGTCCAATGAGATATGAAAAGGAAATATAGAAGAGTAGAAGTAGTTGAAATATGAGTTTGTTTATTATTAATCAATATATGGTTTCAAAACTCAAATACATAATTAAGATAGTAATCTGATAAATTTTTTAATATAATTTTAATTACTTTTTGTTATATTATTTTTCAATTATTATTATGCACACAATTTATAAAATATCATATTATTTTGCAGTAATGATAGTTAAAAATATATTAATAATTAAAGTAAATAATTTAATAAAATATTTTTTTTTAATAATTATTGTATTTTTTTAATATGTATGGAAACTGTGTAATAGAAGTGTTTCAATTTCCTTGTTAGTCATGACTGATCCTCCGGTCAATCAACGTTTGTCGTTCTAATTCAAACAAGTAAATAAAATATTCAAATGTCATTTTCTACGTTGATACGTCATCGCAAACATGAGTGAAATCGATTTTCTCGAAGCAACTGAAAAATCAAATGCTAACTATGGGACACAAAACGGCACATTCTTATTGGTTTAATTATTTTCGAAATTGTCAACGAACATGTCTAAAATTAGAATCTTAATAGCATCTCCGACGGGTAGGGATGTCAATAAAATCTGCACCCGCGAGTACTAACTCAAACCCGTTTGATTTGGGCGGAGAAAATCCGCTTTAATTGAATGCGGATGTGGGTGCGGATTTTCCCGACATTAAAATTTGCGGGCGGGGGCGGGTTTGGGATGGTGATATCCACCCCGCCCCGCAAGTATTGTTATTGTAATTTTTTAATTTTATATACAAATACTTATTTAATATATTTAATATTTTTTTAAAATATTAAAAATTATAATTTTATCTCTATATAAAATATTTTTAATTTTATTATTATGTTCTAATAATTATTTTATTAGAATAAATATGATTTTAAAATTTATAATTTTATATATTTGAGTGGGTGCGGGTGCGGGCGGGGAAACTCGAGACCCGTTGCGGGCGGAGATGCATGCTTAATTTTTACACCCGCTATGAAACGGGGGCAGGTGCGGGTTTTCCCCGATTAGTCGGGTGTGGGTGTGGAGGAGGCGAAATCCGCCTCCGCCCTGCCCCGTTGCCATGCCTACCAACGAGATGTAAAATGAGTTCGTCCGCCAGCGTGTAATTACTTAACTTCTAGTTTTTTGTGGGTTCACCGTTGGAGTTGTGCCAAGGTGTCATCACGCTACTGTCAGGAAGGAACGGTGCTTCATAGCAGTTAACTTTTATTAATTTATTAATAATAATAAATTTATCATTTTTTATTAATTTATAGCCGTTAACTTCTTTTTAATTTATTAAATAATAATAATTTTGTAACCATTACCTTTTTTTAGTTAATATACCACCGTTAGCCTTTTTTTTTCTCCTTTAATTACGATTGTTAGGTCATTAATAGGAACAATTTGTTACTAATACTTTTTCTTCACAATTTTTGTTACAGAATTTTATTAAAAATTTTATTAACGGTACTTTTTTATTTATTTTTTCATTTTATTATTTCAAACAAAAATTATTTATGCCAAATGGATCCAAATCAAAATAATCTTTAACAATCTTGGTTGCATTTTATTTTAATTTTAAATTAAAATAATGTATAATAATATTAATTAGAATATTTAAATTAATATTTTAAGTTATAATAAAATATTAATGTATAAATTAAAGTTATGAGATATAATATGGTTTTTTAAAAGTTAAACTATACAAAAGGAATGAATTGATTCTGGGTGATGTGGCATAGTAGAACGTATTTAAATGGAGTTCACCTTTGGAGTAAAAAAGAACGATCAAGATGATGTGGCACAGTAGACCCCATCTAAAGAATTCATCTTGAGTTTACCGTTGGAGATGCTTTAAGGGATGTTTCTTCAACGTGGTCAAAGTCAAAGTAAACTACTTTTCATATTTTCAATTCTTTACCTTTTTACTTAATTCCCAATTTCTTATTTAATTAATTTTCATAGCTGTTTATAAATAAATATAAGGCATTGTCTTAATCCTTGCCAGAACAACTCCACAGCTTAAATCGAGAAAACATAAATTAAAATGGCAAAGCTTGCTACGCTGGTTTTGGTTTTCAGTTTATTAATTGCACTCCTTTTGTTATCATCATGCCCAACAATGTCTCAAGAAGTTGGTAATGATCGATCTTTTTCTTAACTTAATTGCTTTGTTATTAATTTGCATAAGATATATCATTAATTTTTTGTAACAAATTCAAAATTATACACGTGAGGACACACTTATACAAATTTGTTATCTAATATAAGGTACACTACCAATATAATTTTACCGAAGTAGTTAACCAGCTTCAACAAAAATGGAATCGAATGCTAGTGTATTTGAGTTCGATTTCTAACTAAAATAAATTTTAATTAAATATATTTATTACTCGATTGAACTCTAAATTAATTTAGAAATCTTTCCCACACAAATACAATGTTTTATATATATTAACGTACTAAAATGTCCCAAGATTATTAGTGATAAGATATTTTTGTTTAATTAATTTTAAATTTGATGGCACTTGCAGAGCATGAGAGTGAGTTTAATTACGATGAAAAGGGCATGAAAGGACCACAACATTGGGGAGATATTAAACCCGAATGGAGTATGTGCAAACATGGAACAATGCAATCACCAATTGATTTATTGAATCAGAGGGTTCAAATTGTATCCAATCTTGGAAAACTTCAGATCAAATACAAGCCCTCCAATGCAACTCTTAAAAACAGGGGTCATGATATCATGGTTAGTTAATCAAAAAATATCTTATAAAAAAAAATATTTTCTTTATGTAATCCCTAATTAATTTATTTGAATAAAATTATTTATGAACAGCTGGAATTGATTGCGAACTCAAGCTATCTACAAATTAATGGAACTCGGTATGTACTTAAACAATTTCATTGGCATTCTCCCTCTGAACACACTATAGATGGCAAAAGGTACATACTTTCTTATTGCTTACATATTTAATTTTATGTTGATCCAAATCATGATGCACCATCCTTAAAAATACATATTTAATTTCCGTAAAAATATTAGTATTATTCTATTTAATAAACTCGGAGTTACACATGTTAGATAATGTTATTATATATTCGTAGTAAGGGTATTTTAGATATTTCGGTTCTTTTATATATATACTCAGTGTAATCCTATTAACTTAAATTTGGTATGAAACCCTAGAGTGATTGTCTTTTGGTTGTCTCTCTTCTTCCTCTTTTCATTGTTAACATGGTATCTAGAGCCTATTTCGATCCTCCTTGAACGATTCTGCCTCTATTCCGCTGCCGAGTTCCTAACAGTTTGAGATCTATTGTAAAGAAGAGAGAGATTATTTTGATAGAAAAGACAACCGCCAAAAGAGAAAATAGAAGAGTAATCCTATTCTCGATTTTGTTAAATCAGTCTCACAAAAACATCGATTGCGCATTCGTTAACCGTTGGATCGGGCTAATTTTTGGACAGCAGGTTCCAAATATTCGGTTCTTCGTCTTCAACGGTCAGATCGGCGAAACGACGTCTGTAGGGGGAGAAATCGTGCTCGCAAAGGACCAGATTTATTTTGTCTCAGTGATTGTGTTTGTCGTATTTTCTTGTCATTAGTTGTTATGGATGGTGTTAAGGATGATTTTCTTCAAGCACATTGGAAAACACATTGTCCGAAATTGGGGAGAGCACATAAGAAGAATTTTAGAGGACCATCGTCCAATGTTGTTGCTTCTGCTCCTCCTACCATTGACTCTAGTTCTGATTTTGGTTTGGTTCACACGATTTCAATTGTTGTGGTTCTTTGCTGATTTGGTTGGTAATTTAATTGTTCGTCTCTCCTATCTCTTTGGTTGCTTTCTTCTGTGTTGTCGCTCTCTCTGTTGCTTCTTCTGTTTGATTGCTCCTCTCTCTAGTGATTTGCTTTGTTGCTTTTCTCCATATTGATTATTCTCTTTGGTTGCTTCTCTCTAAATCAACACTCTTTTATTATTGATTGCTTCTCTCTTTGGTTAGTTTGGTTTGATGTTGTTTAGTTTGGTTTGATTTAGTTTTGTTTGGTTTGATTTGGTTTCGATTTGATTTTTTGTTGGCTTGGTTCTTCTCTTGATTGTGACTATTTGATATGATTTCTTGTTGGTTTGGTTTCTCTCTTTATTGTGATTGTTTGGTATAGCTAATGATCATCTCTTTGGCTTATGCTTCTTCTGTCGTTGCTTCTCTCTTTGCTGGTTCTTCTCTTTGATTGTTGCTTCTTCTTTGGTTCTTCTCTTTGTTGATTCTTCTGGCTATCCAACCACCTCCTGCGATTGTTGATCCTCCTCGTTACCCCTATCGTCAACTTTGTCTGAGCTCTCTTCCTATAAAGAGGTTGTTCTTAATCCTCTTTTGCAGCAGGCTATGACAGAAGAACTATTTGCATTGCACAAAACCAATACTTGGGAATTAATACCTCTTGCTCGTGGAAAACGTGATATTGGATCTCGTTGAGTATACAAGATCAAAACTAAGTTTGATGAGTCAGTTGAGTGCTACAAAGCACGTCTTGTTGCTAAGGGTTTCTCTCAACACTATGGTTTGGATCATGAAGAAACTTTTGCTCCTATAGCCAAAATGACCAGTATTCGTACTCTTCTTCTTTACAGATTGCTGATTTGTTCACAAAGATGTATTCCATTAAACGTTTTCGTTTTTTAGTTGACAAACTCTTGATGCTCCATGTTAATGCATCGTGAGTTTGAAGGGAGATGTTAGATAATGTTATCATATATTAGTAGTAAGGGTATTTTAGATATTTCTGTTCTTTTATATATATACTCAGTGTAACCCTATTAACTTAAGTTTGGTTCATTCTATGTTATGAAACCCTAGAGTGGTTGTCTTTTGGTTGTCTCTCTTCTTCCTCTTTTCATTGTTAACAACACATCCTCAATTGTGTTGCAGATTTGATCTAGAGTTACACATGGTACATCAAACTCCATCGGGACAAACAGCAGTGATTGGAATATTGTACAAGTCTGGAAAACCTAATCCTTTCTTTTCGTTGGTAAAATTAATTAATTAAATACCATTTCATATTTTCATTTGTGATCACTATCTTTTTCGCATTGAGTTTTGGTGCGGTCACAATTCACCGACTGCATGCAGTCATACTCTATGGAGCGTTCGATCAAGTTTAAAAAATATATATTTTAAGATTTAATTTTTTTTTTCAAAATATATTTTAAAATTTGAAGCGTTCGATCTTAATTGGATGATCGAGATCAATATGATCATATAGAGTTACATTGCATATAATCCAAATCTATATTTTTGTGATGAATGACTTAGATATATGATGGATTATTTTTTAATTCTGTTTTTTTTTTCTTCTTTCAAATATATAGTTGAGAAGTGACTTAGTGGCAATTTCTAATAAAACAGTGGAAGAAAGAGCACTAGGTGTAATTGATCCTAGGTGGATCAATTTTGACAAAACGCATTATTATAGATATATTGGTTCGGTGACTACTCCATCATGCACTGAAAATATTACTTGGACAATTATTCGAGAGGTTAGTTTAATTTGCCAGTGCAAGATTTAATTTTAAATAATTAGTTTTATTAGTTATATTTGTTTTTTTACAAATTTTCCTTTTACATTCTTTGAAATTAAGTGTATACTTTATTCAAATGATCAGGTGAGATCTGTTTCCAAGAAGCAAATTGAATTGTTTCGAGTTGCGGTTCATGATGTAAGTAACTTTATGTTCATTCTCAAGGATTATTTTCTATGGTTGTTGTTAATGTTATCTATATACAATTGATTTCAAAAGATATTTATGCATAGTCTAAAACAATAATTCCAATTTGCTTCCCTTTGTATTGCTTTTCTCATAATGTTAGTTTCATAATGGCAGGAATCAAACAGTAATGCAAGACCATTGCAGCCATTAAACCACCGCTTAGTGCAGCTTCAACAAACCTAAAGAAGATTAACGTTGAAGTATTTCCAATGCATTCGTGAGGACCAGAACATGATTAGGAAATTTTATTTTATAGGATAGCGAATAATGCATTTTCACACGCACTAAGCTTATTATTATTATCATTCATTGCTGCTATCTTATTTATTTTTCTGTTACATACATGGTTAATTTTAGTTTTATACAGTGGCAGAGCTTGATCGAAAAGTCTGGGGTGGTCGACGTAAAAATATAATATATAAATAATATTATATAGTAAATAATTAAGTTGTAATAAACATAAAATAAAGTATCAAATAATTTAATTATATGACTTAAAAATACTTGCAGCAATTTCTCTTTCTATGTAAACTGCCATGCTATCTGCCAAAAAGTCGTCTTTCATCTTATTTCTTAACCTTGATTTAATAATTTTCATTGCTGAAAAAGATCTTTCAGTTGTGACAGTAGAAATCGGAAAAGTCATGATAAGACGAAGTAATCTATCAATCAAGTAGAAATGTTGCGTCTTTTCAGTTGCAACCAAACATGAGCGCAATTCTTGGATAGTTGATGCTAACAAAAATAATATAAGCTTTAAATTTCATGCTAACAAAAATCAAACCTAACAAAAATCAACACTAACCAACAAAAAACAGCACTAACAAAATAATTTAGGGTCGTCGCGAGCAGACGAGAGGAACGGAGAGGAAGGCGAGACTGTGACTGCAAGAGGGAGAGAGGAAGGCTGGATGGAAGAAAGAGAAAATAAAATTAGGTTTAAGTATTCTTATAATTATTTAGTTTTAATATGGGCATATTAGTCATTTTAATTATAATTTTTTTTTTGGGTGGCCGTGGCCCCCCCCTTGTCACAAAGAAGCTCCGCCTCTGGTTTTATACTAGTAGTACATCATTTTTTTTCTTTCATTCCTTACGGTGTAAATAGTTTTTTTTTTTTTTAAACTCAAATAAACTTGAGGTATTTCATTAAAAATAATCGGAAAAAACAATAAAAAAATGTAATTCAACAAAATCAATTTGATAATTGTTGATTTGTTGTACAAATGTAACAAGAATTTACAAATCTTCACAATTGATGCATATTCAGGCTAATTAGACTTAGCCACGGTTCGGTAATTCTAAGTCACAACAGCAAGCAAAGCGATGCTAAAGTTCATTGCCTATAAAAACAATTAACTAACCAAAATAAAATCAATTAGATTAACTTTGAAATGGCGAACTTTATTACTAAAGTTTTCGCTATATAAAAGACTAATACACCATTAATTTTAGAAATTTACGATTTTAGTTATTTATACATTCAAAACTAGTAATATAATTCTATTTGTTTTTAGAGAAACCGAGAACATATTTATTCGACCAAATTAAACAATGACTAAATTATAAAGTTTTGTCAATTGGAAAACTATTTTTCATGAAGAAATATTTCTTACATTGAAGTTTCATGATTACAAGCATAATTTTACCTAAACCATTTTTGCAAGCACCTTCATGATATCATCCATAGTTGGCCTATGCAATGGATCATCTTTCACACAATCCTTAGCCAAAAAACACAAACACAAAGCCTGTGGAAGTGAATAATCCTTCAAATTTGGATCCATAAAACTCCTCAATCCTTCAAAACAACCACCTTGATCATTACCTTCCCCCAACAAAAAACCAATACAATCTTTAATTGATTTTCCATCAAACTTTTCTCTTCCTGATATCAACTCAAGCAAAACAACCCCAAATGAAAAAATATCAACTTTTTGTGAAACTGATCCATGAAGATTAAGATTGTTAGAAACCCCACCAACATCAGCCAATTTTCCTCTCCAATTTTCTGTTATGAATATATTTCTACTATTCACATTCATATGAGCATAGGAAGGAAAAGAACAATAATGTAAATAGTATAGACATGTTGCTATGTCAAAAACTATTTGTATCCTTCTAAACCAATTTAATGAATTGCATGGATCAATTAAACAATCCCTTAAGCAACCATTTTTAGGTAACTCAAAAACTAAGTAACACATTGAAACATTAATGCTCTCACCATAACAAACACCAAGTAAATTCACAATATTAATGTGATTGATTCTTGAATGTAAATCAATTACCTCACTAGTTTCTTCAAATCTCAACCTCTTTACCATCACATCAATATCATTAATCATACCCTTATAAACAAAATCACCAAACTTGTTCTCATCACTAAAAAAGTTTGTAGCTTTTTCAACTTCTTCTATATGGTAATTGAGCAAACAATACTTCAATCCAACAAGAAAATCAGGTGATAAACATGAAGTAGTTGTAGATGTTCTCATTGGTGAAGACCATAAGGTTGTTGTTGAGTTTGTTGGATTGATAAAGGAATGAACATCATCATTTTTTCTCAACTTTTTCATATATAGTCCACTTGCAACTAATGTTATGAACAACAACAAAAAACCTATAATAGGTCCTGCAATATAGAAATTTGATGGTTGTGTTGATTCTTGTGGCTTCAATGGATTTGTTGGAAGAAAATCAGGAGGTGGAGAAGGTGAATCAGGAATATCAAATATTTTGATTGGAACATTACCATTATCACTTAATGGAATCAAAACAACTGTGTCAGGAAAAATAGCTGAAAATGGTTTCAATTCATTAGCTTCCAAGAAATCTTGAGTTGAGAAACCAAATTTTTTACTAAGTTTATCTGAATCATCATTTTGTATTAAAGGGTATGTTAGAAAATACTTTACTCTTTTGATACTAGAGTAATTTTGAGGACATGTACATCTAAGAGGTACATCAAACAAATCACCAACTTTAGGCTCTTGAAGATGATTTTCCTCTGCCAAGGTGAGATTTTTTACTAGTCCTTCAAAAACTTCACAAGCAATGTTTGAAAATGTTGTTGCAGTTTCAAGAACTTTGTAGGTGACTTTGGTCTGATAAAATTGGCCAGAACAGGTGCATTCCACAGGAATAAGAACCTCTTTACCTTGTTTGAGTACTTGAGATGAAGATGTGAGGTTGTTTATGTGAAGAATTTCATTAGTGTTTCTGTTGAAGAGGTTTGAAATTTGTGAAATTGTGTTGAAGTTTTGGTTGGCTCTATAGACTAAGAATGTTTTGCATGAGTGAAGATCATGTGTTGAATTGCATGTGTATCTTGAACCTGGAAAAATTTCATTTGATGTACAAATGGAAGTGTCATAAGGTTGTTGAGAATTGCATAGAGTTATGCACATCCATGCAACAAACCAAATATGAATCATCATTTTATTGTAAGTAAGTGCATGATTTCCCATGAAGCTATTTGAGTTTTTAGAAGTCACTAGTAATAGCAAAAAACAGAATGAAAGGTGAACAAAGGAAGAGTTTGAAGGATATATTTTGGGCTTGATTTATATGAACTGTATTTGCTGATAAATTATACAAAGAAAATAAGACATGACATTATTTATTTCTTATAACATAAAATATGAAAGAACCCTCAACTTCATTCAAGATTTACCAAAAAATTTACAAATACTATGAAATTTGAAACAAAAGTTATAGAATAAATAGAAAGTCTAATTTTAATATTAAACGTGGTTGATAAATATATTGTGTATTTTAAGGGTCTAGTTGCACTTTTGGTCTCCCTATTTTAGCTGAATCGCAAAAGTAGTCCTCACATTTTATTTCTCTCAAATTTTGGTCCCAAAACATAATTTTGATCCAAAATTTGATGAAGTTTCATTTTTTTTTAATGTTTATTTAAGTCACATTATGCCTCGAGATCTCGTGGTGCAACAATTGTACTTGAAATCTATGATCATAAATGGTGTGGTGTGACTTAAAAAATGAAAGTTCATTATGTTTTGGACAAAAATTCTATTTTTAAAACCAAAATTAGAGAAAAGTAAAATGGGACGACTACTTTTGCGATTCAACTACAATCAAAAGACTAAAATTACAATTAAATTCTATTTTAAAAGTCAATGTGAAAGATCATCAAATTTATTGTGTCAACAATCACACACTTAGACATTATTCTATGGGAAGCATACAAAGAAAGATGACATTAGAGATTGTGACCTTTAACAAAAAATGTATTAAGAATTTGTCAATTGGTCAAATACATGTGTCACAAGCCGGCCGGCCCAAAAACATATTGTTACAAATGGATATATACAAAAAGGTATTGATTTTTTTAATAGACAAATGTAACTGTTTAAATTGTTAGTGGCAAAGAGAAAATGTTAGTTGTAGGAATTAAATCCTTCACTTCCTTCTTCTCAATATTTTATTGGTGTCTTTTAACTCCTAGCTGCGATATTGATAAATACTACTGTTATATATATTTGATTTAAAATTTAAATTAAATATATTAATATCTAGTGACTAAATTTTTTCTTATAAATAGCACCGGTATATGAATTTAATTTCATACATTAAATAGTTATTTGTGACACATGATGTTTCATTTCTTTCTATTTGTTTTTCCCATTCAAATTCAGTAACTTCCAAACAAATATATATTTTTAAATTTATATTTATTTTGATAAGAAATTATTGAAATAAAATATTGTTATAAACATAAGATTAAATATTAGTTAATGAAGATATATTTTATAAATAATAAATAAATTTTTAATATTTTTATTTATTTTAAAATATAGATAATCGTTCATTTATAAAATCTCTTTTCTTTCTATTAGCAAGTCAAATTGATAAAAAATTTAAAAAGATAAAAATTAAAAACGTTTTAAACGAGCCTTAAAGTTTTTGAATTGTTTACGATTTATA
>JBBPBR010000003.1:60422868-60437410 GCA_037974775.1 Cicer pinnatifidum
GATTTAATTAAAAAAGTAAATTAATAATTAAATCATCAAAACTTCAATTAATTTAATTTTTTTGATAATAAATTATAGCTTTCATATATGATTTTAATATTTAAAAATTAAATTTGTATTTTTGATTAAGTTAAAGATGAAAAATTGATAATTTTAAAAGATTAAATATTAATTTATATAATATATAAATAGAATTTAACTTATATATATCGAATATAAAATATTCTCAGTGTTAGTGTTAGTATAAAAATTATTTATAGTGACAACAACAATACAAATATTCCTCATTTTTTATGCTTAATTTTCATACATTGGTCAATCGAACTTTTTGATTTTTGAAAAAAAAAAATGGTTAGTCAATGCAGCTTTATTACTGATTACAAAAGTGTTTTACTAATTACTTTCCCACAAATGGTACGGATCCAAAAAAAAAAAAAAAATTTATGACGAGAGTGGCTTCAAACGGAATGAAAAAAACACCACCATTGATACCATTCCCCAACCCATCGCCTCTCAACTTCCGTAAACACTAAGTTTTTTTTCTTTCTTAACTCAAAATTAGTAACAAATCACGTTTCCACAGAGTTGCTATTTTTGAGCGAATTAGGGTTTACTACATTCATTTTTTCTTCGAAAACTTCAAACTCAAGATATTCCAAAAAACAACACTGATTCCACTAACATTATCGAAGAAAAATGGTTCCAAGTCCTTCATCTGAGAATCGGAAGAAAATGAAAACAACAACGCCTAGTCCTTTGAGGAGATCTGAGAGAACAAGAAACCTTTCATCTTCTACTTCTACTACTTCAAATCATTCACCTTCTACTTCTTCTAGAACCTCCATTTCGAAGAGACACGTGTCGGTTAAAGAGTTGGCATTTGACGGTGAAGAAAACGATGCTGGAACTTCTTCGAATCTCAAAGTTAAGAAAATGGATGCTCGTACTTATCGTACTACTTTAACAAAGCAAAAAACCAAAGGTAACATTTGGTTTCTATTAACTCCAATTTTGTGGTGGAAATTTTGATTTCACTAATTTTTATTGTTCGTTGATTTGACTTTGTTAACCTTTTTTTTTTATGAGAAGGAAATTATTATTGCTAAATTAGGTTGTAAAGATGAGTAGTTATGAGTTGGTAGAGTTAGTTGGAGTGATTATGATTAATGAACTAGTTTTTAGAGCAGTTACATTGGTGTACAAGATGGAATAGTTTGTTAGAGTTCAATAGAATAGAGAGTGATGTGGTAATGAATTAGTTATTAGACTAGTTGATAGAGTTGGTTAGAGGCTTTGTGGCATTGATACTTCTGATTGAAGACATGTCTAAGTGTTCGACACATTTCGGGGATACTGACCCATTGGTTACATTCAATTAATTTATTGTCTCAAATTATTACATGTGTCTGCATCAGTGTTGTGTTTAGTGTCTATGTCAGTATCCATGCTTCATAGTTTTGTTAGTGTGATGAAAACAAATCAACAATGCTGGTCTTGTGTTTAAGTTTCGTATAGTTCTCTCGGTTATAAAAATGCAGAGAATTGTAAATGTTGCTAAATGAGGTGTGCTGGTTTAGTATACCGTTACTCTCCATTTCAAATGTTTGGTAGTTTTAGGATTTTTTTTTTTTTGTTTCAAGACAATTGGTATTTTATAAATCCAACATATATTTGACCTTTGTTTTTCATCTATACCCTTAGAGTAATTATGTTATTTGCATTGAAAAATGGAAGTTTATAAAACATTTATTGATAGAGTGAAGGTTTTTTGGGTACAGATATGCATCCGTTAATTGATTTTTTAATCTGTGCGTAAAAACCTTAAAGGGAGTATTGTTTATTTTATTATTTTTGTTTTATTGATTGCCAGATAGCCAGAAAGAGTCAAATAGTATGAATAGGTCAACCCCTAAATCTAGTCACATGGGTGGAGAGAAGATTGATGAGTGCTTTGAAGGGAATAGTTTACATTGTAAAGAAGTTTGCAAGGATAGTATTCTGCCATCCGAAGATGCCAAAGATGCAGATACGAGGGCAGAATCTAGTTTGAGAGGGCCTGTGAAAGAAATGTTAGAAAATAAGATGATAAGCTCGACGGTGGTACCATCTAATTCCACTACTCACAAGACTGGTGGGACACCTGAAAGAGTTCAGCCTGATAGCCATGTAGAGGAGACATCACAAATGTTACCATCAAGGAAAGCAGATTCAGATGAAAATTTGATTAGAAAATGTGTTGGGAATGATAAGGGTGAAAATTTGACACCTTCTAAAAGAAAAAATACAGTGGTGGACAAGCATTCTGATGCTTCTGCTACATTAGTTGGTGATGACGACTGCAACTTAATTGTGGATACGGACCCGACAAAGCTTTGCTGCAACGTTGTAGAGACTAGTGGGCCTTCCAAAAGGATAAGGTAACTGTTATTTGCTAGCAAACTATATAGAATTTGTTGATAGATCTGGTATAAATGGGTGAGGGAAACACGATATATATTGAATGGAAGTGATATTATGATTACAATACTCTAAGAATACTTTCTGCAGAGTCGTGTACATGAAAACAGAGAGAAATACAACTGCTGAAAACCAAATAAATAACTACTAGAAACTAACACAACCTCTAGGAATTAGACAGCATAATTTCTCCCAACCAACTCAATGCCTTCCTTTTTCCCTTTCAGCCTATGTTTATTATTCTAACCTCTAAAAAGGATATACTCCGTCACTATAAAACATTCAATAAGAATAGAGTATGCGATGATTATTTTTAAAAGACGGTTATTAAGTAGGCCTACATGGCAAGATGATGGGGGCCCCGAAGTGTCTTTTATACTCTAGTTTGCATTTCATTATGCTATCAACAACTGAGCTTTATCCACTAGGGGGCTAGGGTACATGGGGTAATTGATAGATACCAGCGGGAATGCATCTTTATTCTTTCAAAGTTTTCTTCTATTGTTTTCTTAGTTTTTTGCGAGCCCTTTTAATCAAAATGTTTTCTAGTTGATCTACTTTCTCTATATTTGTTTCCTTCTCACATGATCTAACCACCACTTGGATTATAAGACACTTTTCTATGAAAAAAACACACTAAATATACTACCTGATATATGTCAGTCATATCAAGCATCTTTTGTCCTTTTCTAAATTTATGATTAATCACTTTTTGAGTAAATCACATTTCCCTCCTTTGAGGAAGGCTTAACCTATTTATAAATTAAATTCCTTTCCCTTGGAGATGAATATGTGTCTAAACTTCAGTACATTTTAATGCAAACAATCTTTTTCTACAGTCCCCCGTCCCTTCATTGATTTTTAACATCTTCAATGTCTAATTTTAAATGTCCACTATCAAAATCATGCTTTAGATTATTTGGATATGTGTAAAGAAGACCTATAAAAATGTTAGTAATGAGGGTTGACCAGGTATATATTAGCCCAATAGTTAGAGGTTGAGGGAGAGACCAAGAATACTAAAGGTCCATTAAGAGAAATTTGGAGGTAAACAACTATCTTCAAATTAAATATATGATGAGAGGAAATTATGGCGTGATATGGTTCATATAGCCGATCCCACCTAGTGCGATAAGGCTTGATTGTTATTTTGTTGTCACTATTAGTTGTGGGATATTATAATATATAATAAATATTTTGTATGAAATTCTAAAACTGATAAATATGTTTTCAAAACATTAGTTGATCATTTGAACTCCTAAAACTAATGTCAGAGGTATTAGAAGTTGTAAAAAGGAAAAGTCATCAGGAGGCTTGTTTGTAGTTGCTCACACATAGTGTTTGGTTCGGGTAAATGGAGGTGAGGGATCCAAAATGGCTTCTGACTCAATTTTGGTTCCCCTCCTATATTGGGGTGTTTTGGATAGGAGAGATAAGTTTGTAAAAATTTAAATGCATTAACAAAAATATCTTTACATAAAGTGTACCGTATTCCAAATTTGAGATTTTTCTGAGGTACCCTTTTTTTTCTAGGTTTGTTTGTTTTGCATTTTGCTAACTCCCTAATAGATCTAACTTTTGCTTCCTCACACACATTGCACTCTTTTTTCCTTCACCA
The DNA here is from genome assembly GCA_037974775.1 of Cicer pinnatifidum. Lineage (NCBI taxonomy): Eukaryota > Viridiplantae > Streptophyta > Magnoliopsida > Fabales > Fabaceae > Cicer > Cicer pinnatifidum. The sequence continues at coordinate 60,426,944 of JBBPBR010000003.1, forward strand.
AGGTTTTATCCCTTTGGGTTTTCCTGGTAAGCTTTTTAACGAGGCAGTTGGTGTTCCCGCGCACTGTTGTTACCTTGGGAATTGGTCTAGTCCCCCCAAGCTTTATTTTCCCCCTTTTCATTTTAATGTACGTTTTAAGGTGCTGCAAATGATAGGTGGTTGATTTGGGGTGCCAAATTTACCATATGATGCTTTTGCACTCTTTCTCTTTTTGGCTTAAAAAAAAGATACGGGTAGATATAGTAAACTAGTCATTCCTCTACATTGAAGTCCCTCTTCACCCCGTGAATCAAACAAAGAGAGGGTAATCTATCCTCTGATCTCGTTAACAAAATATCTAATAATGAAATTCCTCCCCCCACCCACCCACCCACCCACACACATTAAATTTACTCCTCTTGTTTGAAATTAAACAGACCGCAAAAGATTATTTTATTTTTAAATTGAAGTGTTGCACATTTCATCTCTCACAGGAGAGAATCATAATTTTAAAATTACGAGGTGAGGGCGGTATAATTTAAGCATCTTTTAGGGAAAGATTGTATAGTTTATTCTTACTGATTTACTAGTCACACTCCCTTTTTTATTCTAAACTGAGTGGATCAAACGAGCAAATTGAAAATATGAAGGACAAAAAGTGAAAGCAGAGAAAAAGTTATAGGGACGAACTTAATTAAGGCAGTAAAACTTAAAGTCAGCGTTGCTATTAATATTGTGGTTTTTCATTTGCTAGTAAATGACGGAGCTTTAATTTTTACTGCATTGGGTGATTATTATGTCACATAAGCTTATTTTTCTAGCTTCTCTGATCTGGTTTCCTTAGGGGGATCAATAATGTTGATCAGCCTACTTCAAAATCTAATGATGAAAAGTCACGTGCTAGAAATAAGGAAGGTCAGTGATCTCCATCATTTTTATGTTTTGTTTTGTTTATAAGTTTTTACAGTTCAAATGAAGTTGACAAATAGTAAGAATTGTTTTAGCGTTTAGTGTTGCTTCCTATATTAGCTTCCGATAGCATTGTGTACTTTTGCAGGAAAATCAGGAGATTCAGTGGGTAATGTCTCTTTATCCCGACTTAGTTCAACTGCTTGTGTTTTTAGTAGTGTTTCAATCTGGTGATCTTATAGTTTCTCATTATTTGAGAAGCATCGATCTTGACGAAGATGCGTACCTATTTTATTTGAGGCATGAGGAAGCCATTTAAGATGTATCATGACCTTTTTGGTCAAAATGACACTTTTATTTGTTTTCGTATGGAAGTAGAATAGGTGACTTTGAGGAGGTTTTAAATTCTGGCATTATTTGGCCTACATCTCAGAGATTGAGGCAGTACCTGTTACTTTCCATCTCAGTGGTAGCTGAAATGACACTTAAATCCGTACTTATTCTCTCTTATCCTATTGAGTATGGAATAGGAAGTGGTAAAGTTGTCAATCCGGCTTATCTGAGGGAACATATTGATAGAGGCATAAGCTAAAAAAAGTTTAACAATGTGAAGGACAAATTAGGTGGCTTCTTACATCTTTGGTGATGATTCTTATTGCTTATCAGAGCTTAGATGCATTCTCCTCTGTTTTTTTTTTCTCCTTAAACTGAACAAAACATATACAATCTTAGCTGCTAATTATCATACACACTACTAACAGCTTACTTTATTCATTTTCTCCATCCCAAGTTGATTTGAGTTTGTTTACTCTTTCTAGTTTCTTACTATTTTCTTTCACAGCCCTTTTTAGTTAATTTGGTTGAATTCTCTCCCCCTCTCCCTCTCAATAAATTTTTCTGCATCACTCGCTAGATCCACCCATATTGCCAATCTGTCTCAAAATGAAGTAGTTTTTGGGTCTTCTGCCTCAAGTTTCAACCTGGCTTTCTCCTCATTTTGATACAGATTGGTAATGCATTCCACATGAATTACATCTTTTACTCAATTTGTTTGTTCAATCAAATGTCAGAGGGACCGCAAGGAAACAATGTTGAAACTGATAAAATAAGGAAACAGCAGAGGAGCTTACATCTTTCACTGAAGCCAGAGATAGCAAAGCTTTGTGAAATTCTTCTTCTCCCAGTATGCAACTTGTTTTTATTTTATTAGGTTTTACTTGCTGTTTGTTTGTCCCACAGTTGTCCTTTTTCTTTGACAACAAGATTACACTTTATTTGCCAGATTGTTTTGGTATTGATGAGATATGATATGACTTGTTTTAGAGTGTATAAAAGCATGCAGTTCAATAATACTAATTAATGTAAAAGGTCTTTGGAGTTTGTTTTTTATCAGTGATTTAGAAATGAATAGTCTGAAGTTGTTGGGCTAGATCCTGGCTAAGTTAAAAAAGCTTATTGATTGAATTTGTGCTGTAACATTTTGTTTAAAAGATGAAATTCATAGTGATATCTGAAATAGGAAATGTATAAGGCTTAATATTAACAGGAAATAGGGTTTTTGAAACAGTAGGTGGAAAGAAGATAATAGATTGGAAATGACTGCTGTTTGCATGGAATAAAAGAGTGAAGGTGACGAGGTCGATGTGTTTTGGATCTAATTATATTTTAGACATACCTTACTGGATTCATTCTTAAAACAAAGATCAATATCATTTTAAAGTTCTGGAAGGAAAATATGTTAGAAACAATTGATGAGAACATATTTATGATTGGATGATCTGCTGCAGGTTTCTTGAGCTCTTTTTTGTTGATAGTTTGATTTTGTTTGAAAGTGTTCGTGTGTCATCCTCATTGATGGATTAATTATGCTGTATTATGGAGTCATTGAACACGTTCAAATAGCTGCAATAATGGATTTACTTTTTAGCAATAAAACCTAGATTCAAGACTATGAATGTAGATATTTGAACTTAAGGAAATCTGGAGCACACACCTTTCCGAATAGTTTACAATTTCTTAGATATTTGAATGGCATTGCCTTTGGGTTTAGAAATCAATATTGCTGCAATTATTCTAATCCAACTTTGGACTTTAAAAGATTGTGTTCTATCATTCACGGGTTTTGTGATTTTCAATCTAGTTGGCTAATCTAAGCTCTATTATCAGCAAATTTGGTGATGTTTTAACATAACTTTGTGACATTGCAGGATAATGTCAAGAGTATGGTTGGAAATTTTCTTGAATATACCATGAACAATTACAAAATCTGTACAGAACCAGTATCAATTTTACAGGCTTTTCAATTATCTCTGGTCAGAATATTTTCTTGATTTTTCTTCTGTTTCATCCCTTTATTTCTTATTCAATTTTCTCCCCTGCCTATACATGGTAACATCTTTTTTCGTTAGTGTTTTTTCTTCCAAAAAACTGGAATTTTAATTATTTTCCCCTGTTTATATGTGACTGTTTGTAATCCAAGGTCAATTGTACAAGTCGATTGTTTATGTGGTCATGCTTTCTTGATTAGGTCATGTAAGAGTTGTTGACAACTTTTGCCTCATTTTGTTTTGCATCTTCTGTAACTTGGATTTGAATGATTGCCTATGCTGTGGAATCTCACTAAATTATAAAGTGCATCATGCTTGGTTTGGTGGTGCAGAATGAAGAAGCATTTTTAAGGATTACTAGTAAGAATAGTTCAGTTATAATATCCGTATACGTAACGTTATTTATAATATTGTGACGTAAAAACAAATGACTTTTTTTTAAAGGATAGGATTATTCTGTTGTATAGGGATTACTGTGTTATTCTTAGAAATTTAAAGAATAACATAATAATCTGTAAATATGCTTCTTCATTCTGCATCGTTTGACTTATATTTTTTTTTCATTTTGGGAAAACCTATTACTTCATTAATGTCACTCTGTTGGTTTTGCATCTACTGTGACATTTGTCTGTTGCTGCAACCTAATTGGCAAAACTTTTTCCTTTGTACTTGATCCAGCTGGTCAACTTCATGCCTGTTTCATTTACTGTTTCAGTGCTGTACTGCTGCTTCTTTGCTAAGGCACAAACTTGACACTGAAGCTTCCCTCATTCTTGCAAAGCGGCACTTGAATTTTGATTGTAAGAAAGAAGCGATTGATGAAATTAATGCAAGGCTGTGGGATCTGAAGGACAATTTTTTATTACTCACAAAAAAATTTAATGTCGTTGGCTCTCCAAAAGCTTCTGAATCATCTAATAGGGTTCATTCGAATACAGATATAACTCCAGATGTTGAATTGACTACAAGTGATATTTCTGGAAATATTAAAGAAAGTCGGAAGCGCAAAAACCAATGGAGAATGCTACTTCATAATCAACAGGAAAATAAACATAAGTTGGAAAAAGATATTGAGACCGAAAAGGCTGATTTTATAAAAAGATACAAAATAGAATGGGCATCTATTAAAAACTATTCTGTGAAGAGAAAAGAGAAGCTCAACGTTTTCAAAAGTATATATGATAAAAGATTTGCAGAATTGAGAAGGCAGCATGAAGTACGTCTCCAGGCTCTTGAAACCAACCAGTTAGAAGCACAGCAGAAATTCCGAGAGTCTTCAGCACCAGATGAATTGTTAAACATAGTTTCTTTGAAGGAACATGTGACGCCCCTTAATGCTTCAAAAATCCTTCTGTCTGATGAAGTGTCAGAAATTAGTCTTAAACAGGCCACTGCCAGTGAATTGAGTAGGGAGGCAGCTGTGGGATTGCCCCAAACAATCAAAAGTACTGACTATCCAGAGAATGAAGCTCCTCTGAATTCATTTTCCACAGATCAAATATCTGATGGAGGTTTAGATGGGGTTGTTTCATCAAGGCCTTGTAGCTCATCTAGTCCAAGCAAAGGTCCAGCTACAATTTCCCTTTCAAATTCACCTTCTTCAACTCAACAAGTTCCTGATAGAATCTTGCCGACTTTAATTGATGGACAAATACCAATCATGGTGCCAGAATTGAGTAGGGAGGCAGCTGTGGAATTGCACACCACAGTTAAAAGTACTGATTATCCAGAGAATGCAGCTCCTCTGAATTCTCTATCCACAGATCAAATAGCTGATGGAGGTTTAGATGGCGTTGTATCATCTAGGCCTTTTATCTGTTCTAGTCCAAGAAATGGTAGTCCAGCTACAATTTCCCTTTTGAATTCACCTTCTTCAACGCAACAAGTTCCTGATAGAGTTTTGGCAACTATAACTGATGGACAAATACCAGCCATGGTGCCAGAAAATAGCCATGAAGAGGCTGCATGTCAATTAATAGACAATTTGATATTGAACGAGAGCACTTCGTCAGAATGTAGAACCATGACAGAAAACACTTTGTCCCAGGAGACTTCAGAATGTAGACCAGTGAATTCCATTGAGCCTCTAGAACAAGTGCCGATGCAGCTAGTATCATCCATAGAGTCACCGCCTAGTCTAGTTCATATTTTACCTGCTAATCAATCCAACCACATTTCAAAGGTAATGGAGCCTCCAGAGCAGGTACTGCAATTAGCTTCTTCAGGGTTCCTTTCTTCCAACCAGGATTTGTCTAACTTACCTTCGGCGACTGGAGTCGAGGACCGGGAAGCGGCCAATGAAGATCTCTCTAGTAAGATTCCTGAGGCATCAACTGAGGTTCTCAATGAAGATCTCTCCAGCAAGATTCCTGAGACATCAACTGAGGTTCAAAATCAAGCCGTTGAGCAACCTGCCCCCGATTTAGAAGTTCATTCACAATCACGTCAAGTTATGCCTCCAGTTTCAAATGTGGTCCTTGATTCACCTGTACCTGGTGGAGTCAGAGACCCGTCATCAGACACAAGAAATTTGTCAACTAACAGAGTTATCAATAATCATCCTATTCAAGCTGCAACACAATCAGCTTCGAGGAATGTTCCACCTTTGCATCATGCAGCTTTGAGGAATGTTCCACCTTTGTGCCATGATCCACTTAGTCATGAATTGGAAAGAATACGTAAAATGACAGAGCAAAATCTGAAAAACCATGAAAATATGGTTAGCTTCTACTCTACTCATTGCTGTGAGAATACTTAGATTTTATATTTTACCTTCCTTTTATGATAACTGCTATGTTATTCTATTTGTTGGAGCAGAAATTACAGCTGAAATGTAATTTTGAGAAGGAAATTGAGGAACTTCGCAGGAAGTATGATAATCAACTGAAGTTGATTGACGTTGAATTTCAGAAAGCAAGGGCAAACTATGATACACAATTTCACACAGTTTATATGCACAAGATATTGGCGGATACCTTAAAGGCTAATTCTGATCCTAAGTTATCTGGTGCATCAGGAATCCTGCAAGGTATACTCCTTGTGCTGACTGCAGTAATTGTGAAATGTCTGACATCTATTATTCTCTTGACTATAAAATTTGTTCCAAAGTAAAAGTATATTTGCTGTTACCAATAAGATATTTGTCGAGATATATTTACTGGAATAATATAGTGCTTCTGATATTGTTTTATTACTTGTATATTTTTAAACATACACCTCCCCAAAATGGGAAAAAATTAACCTGGATAAAAGATGCTAATGAACATAGGGCCTTTCCCTTTTAGTAAGGGGTGGAGAGCATTTGAAATCAAGCTCTCCACCAAACAGTGCATACCTGAAGCTTTTGCTGGCGCTTTCTGTTTTTTCTATATAATGATGATGACCGATGCATATCTGTAGCTTTATCTTTTTCTAACCACATTATACTAATTTCAGATGCAGGTTTTATCCAGTTGGCATGTCAGCATTCAAGACAGCAACATGCTACTTTACCCTCTCTGGTTGCTACTCCATCTTCCCGTGGACCTCCTGCAGCCACTTTGCAGAATTTTCACTCAACTACCGGCGCTCGCACTATGGCACCGCCACCTATACAAGCCACCACTAACAAGACATCCGGAACTTTCAGCCGTTTTTCTGCAAGACTACCTCCTATCAACTCCATCCATTCACCCTCGGGATGTCTTCAAACTGTTGGGGAGATACGTGCCCCTGCACCACATCTCCAGAATTGTAGACCCTCAACATCTCTACCTACCTCCAGTCTTGGTGGGGAGATACGTTCCCCTGCACCGCATATCCAGCCTTATAGACCTTCAACATCTCAACCACCTTCAAGTCTCAGTGGAGTTCCACATGGTCTGCCAAGTCAGCTTGCACCCAGTAACTCTCCAGCAAGTTCTGTATCATTATCTCAGTGGCTGCTCAGACCAATGCAAACACCAATGCCGGCAATCTCTCAGTTTGATGCTCATAGAGGGTATGGGGATGAGAACACAGGTGGGTTCCCAACTCCTAACCTATCTGCCCTGAATATGCGTGTGAACGCTAATAGTCAATCTAGCATAAATCTGCCAAATACTCGGCCACATATGTCGGATTTGGCTTCTTTGAATCATTCCCAATTTGGCACAAGTAGCATGCCTGCTAACTCATCCCGTGAAGCTAGACCTTCTGATGTTGTCTGTTTATCAGATGATGACTGACTAGAGGAGGCCTTCATATATTTTTTTGCATATTTGTCCTGACTCTTGGCAGTGATATATGCTCCTTTTTATTTTTTATGCTAGAGGTTTCCAATTGCTTTTGTTGGTGGTTTAATCCCCTCTTCTTTCATAAAAAAGGGCGGCTTCTTACTTGAGTTTAGGAACAGAACTGTGGTGATATGATGTCTCGCTCACCAGTTTTTGTTAAGTGCATCTCTGTAATTATCAATATTGACATATTATATGTACATAATAATATATGTAATGTAATTAAGTAGGTTGGATTCAAGTGATTAATGAGTTTTAGTTAATGACAAACTACTCAATAGAATCTGAGTTCAAATTTTGGATGGAATAATTTTTGTTTACATTTTACTTACCCCTGACTGAACTCTGAATTAAGTCAAATTTTCTTTGAAAATTTGAAAATTGGAGAGTCAAGACCGCAAAATGTTATTAACAATATGGTTGTTTTCTGGATTGCAATAGTAAAGCAATATTTTCACACACATATATATACAAGAGGCATATCAAGATGTTATTATGTGAGGTGAAATGATTAATTGATGACCTTTGTATCTTAATACACAGTGTTGTTGGAATTCCATTTATAACTTTTTCATGTGCCCAGTCATCTCATGAATTGCTTCTAGAACGAAGGACCTTTTAACCAAATCCTTTTACAGTACATTTGCTGGATAAATATCAGTTATTCCTTTATCTCGTATGCTAATTCAACAGAGGCTGAATTTATAATAATATCTTTATTTTCTATATTATATAATTTAATGTTCACTGTAAAATTGGTCCACTTCCATTGTAATTAATTGGCGTAGTCTTCATCTACCATTATTTGGAATGAATCTCTAATTGATATTTCTGGTTGCAAGTGTGAGAAAACTAAAAGAGGAAACGAAGAACGTTGGAAAACAATACAATGGGCCTAAATAAAAAAATACAGTCATTGATGGCCACTGCAATAAAGGAGAACAAAGAAAAGGGACAGGGAGAAAAGGGTAAATGTTAGATGTTAAAAGTTATATTAATACTAACTTTTTAGGCATGATCAATGAAAAATGTATAATTCTATTTGGGTCAACGTTAGGGAAGTATGGCCACCTTGGATGAAGAGTGGTCTTCCAAAAGTGAAAATTTGAGATAATTCCAATCAACTCGACTATAGACCATTTCTAGATAAATTTTAAACATGAGGCATCTTCATTTACCTTTCTTTTTATAGAATTTTAAAAAAGTATTTTTAATTTTATATTTTTAAGAATGATATTTAGAGAATTTATTCAAAAATAGTAAAAGTTATTTCAAACTGATTTGGTATAGATTAAAAAAAGTTATTTTGACATTTAATAATTTTGATGTTCATTATTTAAGATTTTATCATTATAAAAATCATATTTTAAAAAAAATATTTTTGTAAAGTGATTTTTATGATAAACTTCTCAAAATAGCTTTTTATTTTAATTAATTTTTGAACTTTCATTATCTAAAAAAAATTGTCCTGGATAGATAAAATATTTAATAATATTTCATGATAAACTATTTAAACTAATTCGTTATGTAAAATTTTATTTTAGAAAACTTATAATAAAATACTATAAACTATAATAAACGGGCCCATTTGAAAACGAATCATGAATAAATTATTCGATTTGTAGGTTAAAAGACGCCGAAAGAAATTACAAAAGAGATCTTGAATTTATACCTGTAAAAACTAATTTAACTATTAATTTACTAACATTTAGATAATTGGTTAAAATCCAACAAAAAAAAATCTTTTAGATAATTGGTTAAAATCCATATCCAAGAGCTTTATTGAAATTAATAGAAAACAACATTGATTTGAGCTCTACACAAGAAACTTATTGAAAAAGCAAGTCATAGAGATCTTGAACGAATAATTTTGGAAAACACAAACAAATTTATTACCACTAACTAGATTAACTAAATTATAGAGACTAATTCCTTGAGTTATGTAGCATCATAATAAAGAACAAAATTCTCTTTCAAATTTTTTAACGTGACTGCATTCTTACGGTTAAATTAATTTGAACTCAAAACATCTTATCAATCTAATAGAGATTTTACTTGTTACATATTTATGAATAAATGATTCATACGTTATGTCACAAAAGAAGAAATATAAAACGACAGTCAACATAAGAACGTTGAATTTGAAGAAAACAATAGTAATTGTTTGGAGTAGTTGGTTTTGGTCCCTCTGTTTAAGACCCTACAGCAAAAGTAGTTTATTGGCTAGTGAGAAAATTGGTTATATATGTTTGCATGTTAAAGGCATACTATTAGATTTGAATGAGCAAAGTTGATTGATTTTATCTCGTTTACCATGAATATATTATTATTCACAAACTATACAAAACTAATTCAAAGAATAATTAATGCGCATACGTAGGTTAGGTTTTATTAGAATAAATAAATAAAATAGGTACGTGTTAAAAAAATGTTACAAAATATTAATAAAATTCAATTATTCAAAGAGACCAGAAATTACAGGATTAATATGAAGAATTCTATGGTGTGTAAGTCAAACTATTAAATTATTTGATTAAAAACAATGATATTAACAAAATAAAATAAAAAGTAATGAAAACACTTGCATCAATATTTTAGATTCCGTTCGAGATATTTTCTAATTTATACTTCAGACAATCCTGAAAATTAAAATCAGTTTTGAAATATGGAAAAAGATATTGTTGAATTAAGTAAAAAAATGATTTAACCTCGTTTTACCTAAAGTTATAAAAATGTTTTACTTTCAAAATTAAATTTAAAAATAAAAATTATATAACCACCTCGAAATTTAAAGCGCTCTTAAAATCTTTGTATCATGAGAGAATGGATGTCAAAAACATGCTGGGCGTTGAGAAATAATCATAACCATTTACAATAGATGAATTTATTTAATAACTAGAGTATTTTATAATAGTATAATACACTTGTGTTATTTAAATACATATGTTTGTACGCGGCACTATATATTTTATATATATATATATATATATATATATATA
>JBBPBR010000003.1:60437708-60453362 GCA_037974775.1 Cicer pinnatifidum
AAGTCAACTATATATTTGACATCAAAATGTTATATTCAATAGCCATTTGATTTATTTATAACATAACTTGACATGAAAATTTAGCTGCCACAAATTAATTTTTTTCTCCTTTCTTTCTTATTTAGGTCACAGAATAGAGGTGATTTGTGACTACTTTTTTATATCAGAAATCACGTATTTATATTATTTTTACATGTACAAATCTATTTTTCTTTATTTTTTTTCATTATTTCGTCAATTAAGTATGACGTTATTTAATTTTCGTGTCTCATTACGGTGTTCATTTTGTTTAGATTGACAAATTAACTTATATCTATATCAATTAAATTCAATTTATGACTTTAGTGTCATCAATATTGCAAATTTTATATGCATGTGTATTGCAGTCACTTTAATCTTGTTAAATTTATTCATAGGTTCGTCTTTTTTAGTTTTTAGCAATTTATATTTATATTATTCTCAATTCTATATACTCTTTTAATTAGGGTGAATAACTATTGTCTTTAAGTAAAAAAAATCTAAAAATAACCATAAAGAGCTATTAAATTGAGTCTTAGCTCCTTTAAAATTGGTATTTGCTATACTTGTAACCACCTCCAATGAGTCGGTTTTTTGAATTTCATGCCCTAGAAACTGTCTTCTTGTTTGGACTACATTAGAACTTAGTTGTTCAAAGGGCCAACACATCCAAATGAGTAAACGATCAAAGCAACTCAACAAACCAAGATTGTGACATACATATCAATCTCTCACTATTATTATGCACGAAAGGTCTATTCATAACAATTTATATACACCATCCATTCCAAAATATAAGCAATTAAAAATAAATCAATTAAATACATTATGAATAGACTATATGTATGCTAAAAAAAGAAAAAATTACGAATATGTTTAAATATTGTGTTTTAAAGAATGTGTTTAAGTCTCAATAATATATATGCACTGAAAATATGTAAGTCTTTAAAACAAAAGATTTATAATCACCTTATTATAATGTTAATCTTTTAAGAATGAAGTGATTAGATGCAAATACATATTTCGTGATAATCTAATATAAATTTATATATATTTTTTAATATTTGTATTTACTCTTTTGTTTGTTTATAGTTCTTTGATTTTATTTTACTTAATTTTTTAAAACAAATTTCATAAATTAGAAGAGACATTAATTTTCATTATCGAGATAACAAAGTTTGTATTTTCTTAATAAAAAAGAAAGAAAAAATCCGAAAGAAACAAAGACTACAATCCTAGACAAACTACTCCAAGAGAACAAGGAGGATAGGGCGAGGGAATAGTTCATTTAAGTCATGAGAACAACTTCAAAAAAAGATGTTTGGTTGAATAGTCAATCCACACATTTATTATACAGTCTTGATGATGAAGTTGAGAAATCTAAATGATCAACGAATCATAGAGATGAAGGGATTGAGTATCTGACAAGATTAAATCACGAAACTTAAGATAAGTTTGTATGAAAAAACTAAATTATATCTTCATTTGTCTTTCATCAATTTTTCTTCAAACGTTCTTAAAAAAAAAAAAAGTAAACATCAATTAAATCTATTCTTATATTTAAGATGTAACACTTTAGAAAGGGATGCATTAACAAGCATTCTACCTTTGTCCCTTTTATTGAAAATCTATCGCATATTCATATATATTACAAAAAAAATTAATAATGTAATATATATATATTGTTTATTACTATTACTAAATTACCTGTTTATAAATATATTCAATTTAATTTTCATCTTCCAAAGTTAATATAATTAATAAGAAATATATTTGAAAAAGAGCCATAAATATATTTAATAAATATTAAATGGACTTATATTTAGAGACAAAATATCTTTTTAACAAGACTTACAATTAAGGATGGATGTAGCAAATACAAAGTCACAACGGAGTGTCGATACATGAGTATAAAAAGAAGGGTGTCGATACATATTACAAACTTATAAAAAAAAATACATACTTTTCTTCAAAGGTATTATCATAAAATTTATTTTATATTATTTTGAAATGAGTCATATACTAACAAGTGCTTTAAGTACATTTGTTAAGAAAAATAAAAAGCAAATAAAAAAAATAATTTTTGATTACAAATTACACTTTTAACAATTTTAAAATATAAATCACCTAAATTATAATATATTTTTTATGTTTAAACTCTTAGAAAATTTGAGTAGTTAAAATTTGTTCACCGTGTAAAATTTATTTACACTAACAATTGACAATTGATGACAATTTCTTAATAAAGTATTATTCTAGATATAATAATATTTCTAAACTAATATTCTAAAAAAATAATAATAGAATATCTATTATTTGAATTTAACCTAGTTACAAATATTATTAAAGAATTTAATTATTATATATTATTAATATAAAACATTTGATAATGTTCGTACATCACAAAATAATTTATAAGAATGATTTTAAAAATAATTTTGCTGCGACTTGCGTTTTTCTAGGAATATAGCTACGGTATCATTATCCGCCGGTAAAATAGCAGGTAAATTTTTCTTTTGCGACGGATTTACATGCGACTCTCTTTCCGCAGCAAACATCTCCTAAGAAATCACATGCTAACATGTTTCCTGGACCCTGCCGCAGCAAATTCCGCAGCAAAGTTACTTTTGTCAAATCCTTTGCAAATTCCGCAGATAAATAAATTAATTTTTTATGGTTTTATTTTTATATAAATAAGAAAAATTGTAATTTAAACAGATCTCAACTATAGTCACATAACCCTAACTGTTCTTTTGTGCCTCAACCTATTTCAACCTTCACACCTCGCCATCGCATCTCAGCTATAGTCACACTACGCCGCCACATCTCAACCATAACCACCACCGTCACACCTCGCCGTCATCGCCACCATCGAATCTTAACCTCCTTACGTTGCATCTCAACTTGGCTATTATCGTAATCTCGTAGCCGTCGTAACCTCGTCGCCTTCATAATCTCATCGCCGTCGTAAGTATTGCACGCCACTCTGTTTTATTTCAGTCTTGTTTCTCGCTGTTTTTCATTATTCTCGTTTCATTATTCATTTTCGTGAACTACAGTGAGTTAAAGATTTTGATTTTCTTCTGATTTAGGGTTTTTCTTCTAATTTAGTGTTTCTATGTGTTGTTTCTTTGAACATTTTCAATTTGCAAATTGCTTTAGTTGCAGATACTGTATTTTTCTGAGATTGAAGTCTATTCTCAAGTTAAAGGAGGCAAAGAGTTCCGACGTTGTCGCCATTTCTCGTTGTATAGAGGTATTTTCAATTAAGCTTGTGTCTAAGCTGATTCAAATGTCACAATCAATTATTATTGTCATTGCTAATTTAACATATGGTATTCATGGTTTTGGAAAAGTTGAGGCAATGAACTAGATGAGAATAGTATACATATGCTTATGAGTCCTTAATCAATTATTAGTAATGAAAAAAATTATTCAAGGAGTACCTAGAAAGGCATATGCTTTAGTTGCTGGTTTTAAGACTGATAAGGAATTTCAGAGCATAGGTGTGGACTTTGGTTTTGTTTCTTTTTTGTTGATAGAAAAGCTATTCTTTTTTAGAGGATGGAAATGCAAAAGTGGATGATTAAGAATTTTATCTGCTATTGTTAACTGCTTTTATGAGTCCTAACTTAATCTGGTTTTGTATAGGAGAAATGTCTGGAACCACAACCCATTTGTGATAGTTGATCGAAGGATTGTGACTGTCGCATCTGTTGGAGATTCTCGTTGTATACTAGATACTCAGGGTGGTGCTGTTACCACCTTAACAGTTGATCACAGACTGGAAGAGAATATTAAAGAGTATGTTAATATGAATTTATCTCTAAAGTTGAGTCAATTAGCTTTTTCTGTATTCTCATGGTCATGAGTTGTATTGTATAAACAGGAGGGAACGTGTTACAGCGAGTGGATGTGAAGTTGGGAGGCTTAACATTGTTGGTGGTGCCGAGGTGAGCATAATGTTTTCAGCATCTTATTTAAGGACATTTCATTTGCTTATCCTTGTTTTAAATGTTTGGTTCTGAATCATTGGAGATTGGTCCCCTTCGATGCTGGCCGGGAGGTCTATGCCTTTCTAGGTCAATAGGAGACATGGATGTTGGGGAGTTTATAGTCCCAATACCATATGTCAAACAAGTGAAGGTATACTTTGTTTCTAGATATCTTTTCTTCTTTTTGTCATTGACTATAATGCTTATGCATCCTATTAGGTCTGTGTTCAGGATAAAATTTTTACACTTTTCATGGAAGCTTATAATTGCTTCTGATGGCATATGGGATGCTCTATCATCAGAAATGGCTGCAAAATCTTGTTGTGGTTTGCCTGCCCAACTTGTTGTTATGCAGGTTGTCAAGGTAATATGTTCTACATGGCTCTCTAGCCTAATTTTAAGCCAAATCTGCAATTATGCTTGTCTTTTGGCTTGAGACTTTTGATTAGCATCCCGTTTGCAAAGTTAACATTTCAGTTCGTGCATTTATGTATTCATACTATATTCTAGGAAACACTAAGAACAAGAGGGTTAAAGGATGAAACAACATGCATAGTAGTTGACATAATCCCACCTGATAACAAATTGCCGTCAACACCTCCCCCGAGAAAGCGGAACAAGTTGATAGATTTTTTCTTCAGGAAGAAGTCTCGTGATTCTGCTAGTAAGCTATCAAAGAAGCTTTCAGCTATAAATATAATGGAAGAACTGTTTGAAGAAGGATCAACAATGCTTGCTGAAAGGTAATCTTTCATTCTCTTTTATAGGCAAGAGTTTTGAATTGATGAGTACTTGAAAAGCAAGTTTTCAAGCCAGTTTCATTATGTGTTTTGTCAGTTTGTGAGTTTGTTCTTGTCCGGAAGCAATAACATGATTGAAATATTGTGTACCTTGTTGAGTAAGACTTAATCAAGCTAGTCAAAGGTTTTCTTTTCCTCACTAACCAATTTGGTGCTAGGTTGTTCGAACATAACATGTTGTTTTCTTGGAGCATGTTGAGGTGGTTTTAAAGTCATAGCCTTTACTGCTGGTAAAAACCGGTTCATCATGAAATCTTGAGATTGTTTATCAGTATAACTGGTATTACTTCTACACTTGTTTGCATCCAAACTATGCAAACCACTTTCACTACACTTCATAGATAATGATTCTGTTGAGACAATGTTTCTAAGGCATATGTTAATCTATATGAAAATCTGTCCACATTATTTAATGCTTAATTTCAAATGCTCTTCCGCTGCGGATGAAGCTATCACTGCTATTTCCGTTCAAGTTGCTGGTCTAGAATGGTATGGTTCTCCTTGGAGACTTCTTGAAGTATACTCATTGTTGTTGCTAAAATGTTTGTTATAATAGAATTAGACTATTTACTAATGAATGTCACAATGCTCTTTTTTATATTACGTAACAATGATTATGTCATTTTGGATAATATTATGATAGGTTATATGGGATGAACTTGAGTTACTTCAAAATTTGAAAAGAGTGAATCCATGGCAAGTAGAAATAGTATCAAGCATGCCTTCCATCAATCTTTCACCTTTCATACCAACAACAATGAAGAAACTGGTATTACCTTAACACATAATTTATTGGAATACATAACTGGTATTTTATCCATGATATACCTTTTAATGCTCACATTTCATCTCAAGATTATTCAATTACAGAGACTTCTAGTGATAAAGAAAACAAATCTGAGGTTGAATGTCAAGAACAAAGGATTGATAAAGCTGAGTCCACCAACTTACACTAAACAACACTAAATGGAAGTAATAAACTGGAACAGAAGAAGGTTGTTACGAAAGGCCGTTCACTCATCGGTCAAAAGTCATCTTCATCAAAGGGGCCTACCCTAGAAAAATTAAAGGATTCTAATCTTTTATTGTATCATGGAAAAGTACATGGAAAATGGAAACATTGGTTAAAGGCTTCATTCTAGTTCAATATTTTGTGTATTGGATTGAAAATGTTTGATATGAAATAGCTTCAGGGATATCTGCAAACAGTATCTAAACTTAGTTATGATTTGCGAATATATATAAATTTTGTTCAGGAGTATTGTAATAGTTGGATTATACTCTAATTAATATTTAGTTATGATTTGAGAACATGATATAAATTTTGTTTCAAAGTATTGCAATAGTATTCTAATTAAAGATTAATATTAAATAATTAAAAAATGTATTGCTTATAATGTTTTTATATATTTTTAGTTGAAATTTTCATATAAATAAAAAATTTAGAAAGAAAAAAAAAGCCTAAAATAAAATATTACACGTGAAACTTTTCTGCGGATTTCTCTACAAAATTACTTTTGATGCGAATTTACCTGCGGATTTACATACGAAACAAATACGAAATTGCATACAACACTACCTACGGAAATACGTTTGGAACATATTCGAAGGGTACTGCAGATTTGTTCTGCAAGTAAATCCGTAACAAAATGCCTTAAATTTATTAAATAATTCCTGCGGATTTTATTTAGTGTACCTGCGGAATAATCCGCAGGTAACATACCTGCGGATTTTTAAATCCTCAAGTGTTTTACGTGGGGATATGATTCCGTCAGAAAATCCGCAGGTAACGTGTGTTCCTGCAGATTTTTAACATAAATCCGCAGGAAAATCCGCAGGTAAAATGCTGATTTCTAGTAGTGTATAATTTTTTTATATAAATTAAATCTATTAATAAATTAAAGAGTTAACCAATTTTAAAATTTAAAAACATAGAAATTAGAAACACATGATAACATAAATATATCACTAAATGAATACAATCATTAAGATAAAATACAATAAATATAAAAAATTCAGATGTTACACTAATAAATTAGTAATAGTTTGCAAACAACTTGTAGGGTGACCGTCTATGGTCTAATAATGATTGGAGGCAAGTTTGCTAATAAATGCTCTCAGGTATTGGTTAACTCATTAAAAGTGATAATTTTGTATTAGAAATGTTATTTGTTATATTGATAATCGTTTAACTTAGACTTTTTTTTTTTTTTTTTTATTTTTTATAAATTTTTTAATGTAGGTCTTTAAGACACTTATCGGCAAAACCTTAATATTTACTTTGGATGAAAGTGCTTGAAGGGAAAGCATATAATTTGCTTCAAGCTATCATTTGGATTGGAGAGTTGGCTTTCAACATCATATATTCAAGCCTCATTCAAAATAGCTGTGGACAATTTTAACATGGTGACGGATAATTTTTCAAATTTTGGTTCTTTGATAATCAATTGAAGAAGGCTTAAGTCAAGCTGCTTTTTTTTTTTTTTTTTTAATAAAAAATATTAGATGGCTCAATCTATTAAATTTACTTTTTGAAACTTAATAGTTAATTAAACATGATATAAACATAGAATAAACATAAAATCTTGACAATTTTAGGATCTATGATATGATGATTCATCAAAGATATAAATATTTAAATTTATCGATTTGATAGTTTTTCGAAAGCGATTTTGAATAATCTTGAAACATTGATGTTGAAAGAGATAGAGAGAGATGACAATCACCCGATGACTTTTGATTCTTCACCAACCTTGACTTCTTATGTCTTAAACACTCTTCAGATGGGGGAAGAGACAAATGTGTATTATGTCTGTATATTGTGAACCATAGCCTATATATAGGACGATGACATGTTGATGTTTTCTTTATTCTCAAATGGACCATTGAACACCCACTCATATTTGAGTTCATATTAATTAATTAATTAAATTAAATTAATGATCTTAATTAGAAATTTAATTAATCTTTTCACTTAAATTGATCACTATCAATTAACGATTCTAATTGATAAATAACTAATATAATTAAAACAAAGATATTTATCCATATATTATTATTAAAATATAACAAAATAATAAAAATATTTCAACAATCTCCCACTTGAACAATTTATCTTCATAATTATATCAATATTTCTTGAGTACACACCCGAGTACTATTTATCTTCAGATTTCTCTTTATAATCTAGTTCACCTTATACATCAATAATGAGACCACTATGATTGTCGTAACTGACATGTAATGTGGCGGACCCCGACCCTAATGACCATTGCATCAATGCACTTGATAACATTGATTTAAATGGATGAGTGATATGAAAATTTCATACAATTTAATCTCTAAATCAATCTATTTATAACTATCCAATTGAAGTCTTTAGTGAGATCAAATTGAAGTCCTTAAGGGTGAATTTAACATTTACACACAAGAAAAAAAATGTTATAATAATAATAATCTCATAAACTTTATTTTTGCACAAAATCATAAGTCATAACATAAAATATGTATCCATTTCAAAATCAAAGTGTAGAACATAAAGGAGGGGACTCTCACTAATCTAATGCACCCTTAACGACAACAACCATATGAAAGATTTTAAGTAGATAAATCATTAGTGTTATGAGTATTGTTCACATTAAACTTAAGGAAATAATAATGAGGAGTTTTCCAAGCAATTCAAAACTCATTTTCAGTAGGACCAAAAGTAGGATTAACTTTGATTATATAACTGAGAATGACAATGGCATTGTGTTGGCTATTAATCTAATTGTTGAGGCCAACTCCTAGGATAGTTTTTCTATCAAAAATAAGATAATTTATGTCTTTCTGAAGGCACTATATGGTGATCCCTAAAAAAATATGTCAATGAATTTCATCAATACCTATTTTTTCATAGGCTATATTTCGAAGAAGTTAATCGCGAAGTCTTAAACTGAAGAATTTTCTCTAGTGGTCCTCATTAATGAAATGGTCTCTGATTGAAAAAAGTTATATTGTGTTGATGGTCATACCACTTACAAGAAATATTAAATATGCTCATATGTCGATTTAATGGTAAATAACATGACACGTTGTTTGGCCAATCAAAATAGTATTGACTTAATTTTCTTTGTAATGGTAGTAATTTTTGTGTGAATTTATTAATACTCATCTTCAACATAAATCTTTCACACATTCTTAAATTGAAAAGTCGGTTATTTAGTAAATTTAACATTGAATTGTGTGAATGTGAATGTGTCTATGTATAATAAGGAGATGCACATCATTAAACAAGACATCCTTTAAATGGCCTTTGAAAAACAACTACCATGAATTGTGGAGTAAATTGTGAAATTCATAGTAAATTCTTTTATGTGTTTGACTATTGAAAAATTTATAATTTCTCACACATGCAATAATTATGTTTGAGGCATTGTTGCACTAAATATTCATACCATAATTCGACATGTTGAAAGAGACAACCCCTTTAACTATACCCAAGCTCTTGATAATAAATAACTCTATTTTAAAGTTAGATGAAAACTTTACTTAAGCCATTAATCATAAGTGTTTTTAGTATTGGAGATGCTCTAATTATCTTTGCTAAAAATACATGATAGACTTTTGATTTTATAATTTTGGTACAACAATATTGAATTCCATCTCAGCTACTCCACTCCAACCTGTCACCACTTACCATTCATCACCTCTCACCTCAACAACCTTCATCAATTCATTACAAATCTCTCCCTTTCTCTCTCTCTCTCTCTCTCTCTCTCTCTCTCTCTCTCTCTCTCCTTAAACCCCATGTTCCTTTCATTTCTACCATGTTTCCTTTTCATCACAACAAAGTTAAAATCTTTCACACACTTACATTCATCTCCAACTTCCACACCCTTTTGGGTCACTGCTTAATAATCTAACTCTCAAATTCAAACCTTTTGGGATCAAAAATAAAAGTTATGGGAAGCAAATGGAGAAAAGTGAAAATAGCTCTTGGCTTGAATTTTTGTGTTCACATTCCAAAATCTTTAGATGATGATCCCTCTTCATCTCTCAACACCGCCGCCGCAAGCTTTTCCGGCTCCGTCCCTTCCTCCGCTGTTTCTCATGCCGGTGACACCTCTGGTTATAGTCAAAGTATAAAGTCACCGTCTTCCTCTGGGCTCCGGTTACCCAAATCCCCCAAGGTTAGCACTTTCCACTACCCTTTACTCGTTTGTTTATATTCCACAAATAAAGTTTCAGTTTTTATCTTTTATTTTTTATGGGGTGTTTCTAAAGTTTCCCTTTTGCTTCAACTTCACCATTGAATCTCCATGGTAGATTCAAGTCAAAAGTTTTGCACTATTTTGGGTTTACTCACCGGCACTGATTGAAGATGTGTCCCTGTGTCTGACTCGTGTCAGTGTTCCACACCAACCAATTGATTACATTTAATTAATTAATTTTTTCAAATTATCATTTGTGTGGAGTGTTTGTGTTTGTATCCGTGGTTTATAGGTTTTCTTTTTATTCTTTTCAATTACCCTTTTTGTAGTGTAAGGAGAAAATTACCATTATAATTATTATCAGCACCTAAAGCTTAGTTACTATTTTTGCAATCAATGAAAAGGACTAGATGGAGGTCAATTTAATGTTGTAATCAAGGGTTGATTTTTTGCTTGTCTTTTTATCTTTCAATTGGGTGGAGTGTGACTCAATCTTTTTGACTATTCTGAATACGTTTTATTCTAGTGGTTGTGTTGTTTTCAAAACCATTATGAGTGGGGAATGGTATATAGTGGAGAGGAGGACCAGTTAGTTAATAGTCTAATTTAGAAATTGTTTGCATTTAAGACCGTTCTTCTTGTTTACTCCCTTAGTACTTATTTAGTCTTCAATTTTGTGGATGTGGATGCATTATTTATGAAGCATTGGGCACGACCCTGATACATAAACATCAACAATAATTTGAGAAAATATAAATGATTGAATGTAATCACATGTATTGTTGTTGTGTCAGTGTTGAACATTTGAACACGCCTTTAATATGAAGTGTCAAAGTTTATGTATATTATTTCTTTCTCCTTTCCATTATAAGAATAAGGGTATAAACAAAACAAAACAACCCCATAACCATTGATTGTGAAATTCAGCTATGTGGACAAAGTAAAAGTTGAAATTTTGCAGGATAAACAATGTACTAAAATAAAATAAAATGTTACATCATTGAATAAATCATCTTTGATTTCTCCTTCTTTCGATGTCATTTATATTTTATTAGTCAATGTCTTGAAAGCTTCAATGTTAGAGTTGTGATTAGAGACTTTGTCTTACCCTTTATTATTTTTTTAAAGTATGTTGGTTATTATATTATATTATTTTATTTACATTTATATTTATTTTCCCTTGGTGTACTCAAAGGATTAATTTGATCATGAAACGTTGACCTTGTTTTTATGTTTGTATTAAGTGGTAGATTTATTTGAGAATCTTGGCATCTAAGTGGGAATGTGTGGTAAAGATGGGTTGTATTCTATTTCATCTTTTTATGCATTTTGGTGTTATTAGTGAGTGGGTGGACCTACATTGGGACAAGAAGGCAGTGTTAGACACTATAATGTGCTAATAGTGACCTTTGCAAATCTTTGCATTCTTTAAAGACCACTTTATTTCACCACTGTTCAGATTTGCCATTCAGTGAACTTGCTTCTTTTTTTTAATTTATCTATTTTAATAACTTACTAATGCAGATATTAGTATAGAATGGCCATGTTTTTTTATTATTGAATTTGTTTGATTAATAATAATTTTATCTTAAAAAGCTTTGATCCATATTACACTGCCTTTGCCAGTTGGATTTGAAATTATTGTATATTTAGTATATATTTGGTTTCACGGTAACAAGGTTGAAAGTGCTTCCAGACATATAAAATTGATTTTGACATATTCGGGTGATTTTGATTGGAATTGATTTTGTCTTTAGAAATTATTCTAATTTGAAGCTAGGATTTGCATCATTTGACTCAAAAAGTGATTTTTAAACCCAAATTTATTGTCAACACACTTTTATGTGTATGTATCCAACTATAAACCACTTTATTGTCAACACACTTTAAAATCAATTCATTCAAAGTCAATTTTTTTCATTAAAGAACCAAACAATACTTAGTAATTTGGACTGGTTGTTGCCTCTGGTTGGCTTACCTTTCAACCACAGTCAATTTTACAATTTAGCTTTATTTGAACAATTGAGCTTCAAAGTTAGTTTGAAATCGCACTTGTAAAATTTTAATATGTTTGTGGGGAAGATGCAGATTCTTTTCATTTGTGACAAAGATTAATTTAGATAGTTGTAAAAGCTTAAGGTATTTGTATTAACATTCTAGAGTTCTTCAAAAGCTAAATGTTGATTTCAAATGAGTTTAATTTTGATATAATGTCAGTGTAAAAAGTTTTGCACGGTCAATAAATCACAATCAATTATATGTATGATATATAAGTAGTTATGATTAAAGCCAAACGTTTTTCATGATATGACGTTTATGTTTTATTGACAATATAAAAATCTTTGCACTGACATTATATATAAGTTAAATCATTCAAATAATTTGTGGGGTCTTTTTTATGTCTACAAGGAACTTGGTTGATAAAAATGGGATCCCTATGTTAACTATGTTGTGTATACTCTTTATTCTGCATCTGAATCTTGTTTTCACATTTTTATGCATAAAATATGCAGGGTACTTGTGCAATATGCCTGAACACAATGAAACCAGGGAATGGCCATGCCATTTTTACTGCAGAATGCTCTCACTCTTTCCATTTTCACTGCATCACATCAAATGTAAAACACGGGAACCAAATATGCCCCGTTTGTAGAGCAAAATGGAAAGAAGTTCCTTTCCAGAGCCCCGCTCTTAATCCTCGAACCAATCAACTAACAAGAGACGATGGCTGGCCGACTGCTATAAGGAGGCTTCCTTCTACTCAAGTTAATGCAGGCGGAGGACAGATTTCGTCGCTTTATCAAGTGTCCGAACCAGCTATTTTCGATGATGATGAATCTATTGATCAACATGCTTCAATTCCTCACAACAATAGTGATGAGACTAGTAATCACAATATAGGAAATAGTGTGGAGATTAGAACATATCCTGAGTTTTCAGCTGTTCCAAAATCAGCCTCTCGTGATTCCTTTGCCGTGTTAATTCATCTCAAAGCTCCTCAGTCAGAGAGAAAACAAAATATCGGTGGAAACAATACCGAGTCAGTTGAAAACTCTCGTGCTTCAGTTGACCTTGTTACGGTTCTCGATGTAAGTGGTAGCATGTTAGGTACTAAGCTTGCATTGCTAAAACGAGCTATGGGTTTTGTCATTCAGAATATGGGTCCCTCGGACCGGTTATCTGTCATTGCCTTCTCATCAACAGCACGTCGCATCTTTCCTCTTCGACGGATGACTGATGCTGGACGGCAACAGGCATTACAAGCTGTTAATTCTTTGGTTTCGAATGGTGGAACGAACATTGCTGAAGGCTTGAGGAAAGGTGCCAAGGTGTTTTCCGATCGTCGGTGGAAGAATCCGGTTTGTAGCATCATATTACTCTCTGATGGGCAAGATACATACACAGTCAGTACCAGACCGAACGTTGGAACAGATTACCAGTCACTTGTACCAAACTCGATTCAGCGTAGTAATAGTGGTTTAGGC
This sequence comes from Cicer pinnatifidum, assembly GCA_037974775.1. Taxonomy (NCBI): domain Eukaryota; kingdom Viridiplantae; phylum Streptophyta; class Magnoliopsida; order Fabales; family Fabaceae; genus Cicer; species Cicer pinnatifidum. The sequence continues at coordinate 60,451,199 of JBBPBR010000003.1, forward strand.
TTGCAGATACCGGTACATGCATTCGGCTTTGGTTCTGATCATGATGCGACTTCAATGCATTCAATCTCTGAGATATCAGGAGGTACATTTTCTTTTATCGAAGCCGAGGACGTAATTCAGGACGCATTTGCGCAGTGTATTGGTGGACTCTTGAGTGTAGTAGTGCAGGAACTAGAATTAGAAATTGTATGTGTTCATCCGAAGCTGCAACTTAGTTCGATAAAGGCAGGAAGTTACCGAACAAGCTTGACAGCCGATGGGAGAAAGGCTTCAATTAACGTTGGAGATTTGTATGCTGAAGAAGAGAGGGACTTTTTGGTGACAGTCAATGTTCCATTTGATGATTCCAATGATTCGATGTCGTTGTTGAATGTTAGAGGTCTCTATCGAGACCCTATAACAAAGGAAATGGTAGCTTTGGAAGAAACCAGTGAAGTGAAAATCGAGAGACCAGACATAGGTAGAGAACTAGTGGTGTCAATAGAAGTAGACAGACAGCGAAACAGGCTTCAAGCAGCCGAGGCAATGGCCGAGGCAAGAGTTGCAGCCGAACGCGGCAATTTGTCAGCTGCAGTTTCTGTCTTAGATACCTGTCATAAGATATTGTCTGAATCTGTTTCTGCTCAAGCCAGAGATCGGTTATGCGTTGCACTTTCTGCTGAACTAAAGGAAATGAAAGAGAGAATGGCGAACCAACATGTCTATGAACAATCTGGAAGAGCTTATGTTCTGTCGGGATTGAGCTCGCATTCGTCGCAAAGGGCAACGACGCGAGGCGATTCTACTGAAAGCACTAGTCTTGTGCAATCGTATCAAACTCCTTCTATGGTTGATATGGTGACTCGTTCGCAGACAATGGTGTTTGGTGCTCCGCTAAGGCGTATTCTCCAACCTGCCAAATCATTTCCTGAGAGGCACAGAAGATAATAACAGTAATGTATTTGGAAAATTCTACCTAATTATTTTATTGTATTTTTAATTTTGGTTAAGGTGGGGGGTATAATTAAAAGGAAGGAGTTTTAGGGGGATATGAAATTCCTGATTTTGCCAGTATTAAAATGTAAATGCATAAAGGGAAAAAGGACAAGTCTATTTTTTCAGTGTGATGGAGTGATGTACATAATTTACTGTTTTCAGTTGAATTGAGCTGGTGAATTATTATTACATGCATATTGATATGAGATATTTAATTTTCATATGTGGTGGTGATATTCCTTTGCCCCTTTCCTTTTAACTTTTTGTGTTACTTTCCCTCGTTTGGAATAATTTTTTGTTCTGTTCTGAAATTTTTAAAAACTAAAATCTGTTTCAATTTTAGGTTTGGATCATACATAGCATTGTGTTTTTTATAAATCTAACACAGATATTGCTTATTGCATGTTTTCATTTTATAGTTTGCTTCAATTGTAGAAGCACCACTTCTGCATTACGATGAATTAAGATTTTGTTCAAATTATTATTAGATTTCGTTTAGTCATTACATAATAAACTTCTATCAAAATACTTAACCATAGAACTTGCCTCTAATACTACATGAGATTTTTTATAACAAGCATGATCTCTGTGTTTTCATATTAGGCTCTTTTTTAGATTATTTTTAAACAAAAATCTTGTTAGATATCTTCTTGTTTTTTAAAGAATTTTCTTAAGGGCGTAGGTTAAGAAATCAAATGTACTCAACCCAAAATTTATATTTTTGAAATACTTTAGAAATCCCCTAAAAACACATGTTAAGGAATTCTTTTATTTTAAATTGTCTATTGCATTACAAGATTATCCTTATTTATTTCACATATAAAAAAGCTAAAATTTTGTCTCTTATGAGTTTGAAAGATTCCACATTAATTACAAAAGAATAAAATATATAAAATTAAAAATATACTTTACTTACAAGTTGGTTTCGTGGTGTAGTTGGTTATCACGTCAGTCTAACACACTGAAGGTCTCCGGTTCGAGTCCGGGCGAAGCCAAATATTTTATTCAATATTTTTAAAGCTTTTTGTTTTTAATTAAATAACTAATCAGCTTTTAAATATAGGTGCGTTAAGTTAAGTAACTAAGTTCCATGGAGGAACGGAACGAGTTATTCTCTTACTTTTAAAAAGTGAAGGTTGAATTACTTTTTTTTTTTTTTTTTTTTTTTTTTTTTTTTTTTTTTTTTTTT
>JBBPBR010000003.1:60453557-60472746 GCA_037974775.1 Cicer pinnatifidum
ATACCATTTTCAAATTAAAAAATAACAGACAATTTGAAAATTTGTACAAACTTTGTATTATATACTCCCACTTCCTTTCATGTTGGACAGGTTTCGATCCAATCTGACCTTTAGATCTATCATTTTTAAATCTTGGATTTTCAAGTTGTCTTAGATTATAAAAGTATGTCAATGCTTTTTTTTTTTCATAGGTTATCTCTATTGAAAGATAATCCTATTTGAGACGTATTAGATAATAAATATGAGTACACTATTTAACATAGATTCAAACTTGAGTTTACTACATTGTGAGAGTTTAATCTATTCCGCTAAATCTAACATCATTGGCCATGATAGACTAATTTATTTCAAAAAAAAAATATTTTTTATTTTTATTTTCTAAAATATGTGTTAATTTACTCATCAAAACTTATTTTCATTATTTTTGAAAATGCATTATCATGTTGTATTAATGTTTGAACTATTAAGGTTAATCTCATGTTTGAACTTTTGGCGATCCTAAAGTCAAATTTTCATAAGAGTGTGGTGTGTTGGGTGAATGTGAGTCCTTATTGGTCTCAAAGATGCTGGAAGAGTTTTAAATTGTAAATTGGGTGTTTTATTCTTCAAATATCTTGATATTCGATGGAAATTCTTGTCGTGTTTTGTTTTGAGACTTTATTGTTGAAAGAATAGGGATATGTTGTCTTGTTGGAGAGGTTGGAGTTTATCTATGGATGAACGTCTTATTCTTCTTAAAGTTGTCTTATATGCGTTTGTTAATTATATTTTCTCTTTCCATATATATATATACACACACGTCGGTCACAACAATGTAATTTTAGTCATTTTATAAAAAAATATCTTCTAATAACATATTTATAAAATATAATCAAAATTTTAGTTTTTAATGTAATATTAATTATTTTGTTTTTAAATGTACTATGTAAATAATATCACACACATCGCCCATAAATTAATAATTTTCACTTACATTTATGATAATAGTAAATATACCAATACTAGATAATATTAGTTTTAAAATTATCATTATATTTATTTTATTTTATAGTATCTCCTTAATTTTGTGTCTATGATAAATAAGTGTATAAGATATTATGAGATGAAGAGACTAGTATATATAATAACTTTTTAGATATATGATATTTTCTTTTGCCCCTATTTGATTATCTCTAGATCTATCTATAGGAGATATAATGTTGGTTTGGTGGCAGATGTGGATGAGTAAAATATAATATATTATAAAATAATAATAACTGATTATGTTTTAAAAGTATGAAATAAAAAAAGTTATATGTATAAAAAAATTAAACCAATATATATTATTGAAAAATAATAGATTAAACAATATTTCATTAATAAAATGTAAATAAATATTAAAGTTTATATAAACAGTTTCTATTAATTTTTCTGAAAAAGAAAAAGAGAAATCCATATAAATTAGTTGGAGTTCCACTCATCATTCTACCAAAATATAACGATTTTAAAAAATTGAAAATAAAAGGGGTGACAAAGGGAAAGTATGCGGAAGATAAATGTAGAACTAAAAAACAAAGGAGGATAATTCTTATAAATCTCAATTACATATTTCTTTTCAGTCCCAAACATGAAAGTGAAAGGTATGGAATGCAAGGTTGACTCTAATCAATGAAGTGAAAATGTTAAAATTGTTGTTCACAATAAAATGTCACTTGAAATTTTCAACCAACACTTGTGGTTTAGAAGTCAATTATACTAAAAATTACTTATTACAAAATTTAAAATAGACAAATTAGTCCATATAATTTCCCACCTATAAGCAAATTAGTTATGTATAGGAAAAAAATCCACAAATATTTTTAGACAAAATAATCCCTACAATGTGATATTGAAGTCACATCCATTTTGAGATCCAACGTATGCATTTAATGTCCCACTCATATTGTTGAACCAAAAAAATATGATGGAGAGACTAAAATGTGAAGGTGTTACAAATCAAGTCAATGTATTCAAATATTTGTAAAATTTAAAGATTATATTGTTTTTCAATAATTGTTGCATTTATAAAAAAATTGTCTCAAAATCATCTCATTTTTAGTTTTCAATGGAGCATTAATTATATTTTTTCAATTATAATATCTAATTAACACTATTTTTAAATTAATATTCTCAATTTTGCATTTATGATGATAGAAATACATCAATAGTTATTAAGAATAACTAACCCTTAATCAATTCAAATACGTATTTTATATATTTAAATTCATCAATTCAGATACATATTAGAATATTGAAAGTTTTTAACATCGTTGAGTTTGATAGAAAAAACCACCAAATTCAATTTCTTTCAAGTAGTCCATTTTCTTGCTAAATATACTGTTATTAACCATGAGTGGGTGTGAATAGAGGATATCCCTCATTTTTCTATTTTGGGCCTTAGGTATTTAAAAAACAAAACAGTTATGTGGGTGGCCTTGCGAAGAGTGCCTCGATTCACGTGATTCTCATTTGATTTATTATTTATGAATTTGTTGCATGGTATGTCCAAAGGTATACAGCCACGAATATTTTAACGAATCAAGCACTCTATGCCACCTTCACTCTCATCTTCATCTTCAACACTCTCTTCTTTAACTCTTAAATCTCTTTTTTTCTCTCCACTTTAGTTCTCATCATCACTTTCTATATACTTCTTCTAGCTACCAGATCTAATCGCAACTACCATAACCATTAATTCTCTCCAATTACCCTTCGTTTGAATTAAGGTATGCAGTTTATTCTGTCTCTTAATTTTATTTTATTTTATTTAAAAGAGGTGGCATTTATCCTCGTATTGTTGTACCAAAACAAAGTGGCATTTGTTTGGCCCTCCATCGAAAAAAGTTACTAATTGGGACGTTGTGTTATGTTAGGCATGATTAAGAATGTTATTGGTTTGATTGAATTATAGAATAAGATTATTTTATTTTCAATGTCACCGCTGATTAAGATCTTGTTTGTCTAACTAATTAATAGTCGTCTTCATTTTTGTTGCGGAATGCTAATTGCCAAACGCTCTCAATCGCGACTGGGCCCACTATAACACCGACCCCACAGTCGACAATAGAGCAGCTCAATGGGCCCCACACTTCACTAAGTTCAAAATTCAAAATTTTCTTAATTATTCCAACATATTAATATTTATAACTCGAATTTGCCGTAAGTCAACTTTGGTTGTATGCTCATGGATAGTATGATAGTCTAATGAATTTTAAATAGATTTTGATATCATTAAAATAATTTAAATTCATTAAACCCAACTTTATAAAATGGATATATAGGATGAATATCATCCACCATTTATGTTTATATTTATATTTATTGTAGAACCTTATCTCATTATTAGTTTGTATAGGACTCTTAAGATAATATATGACTTTCAAGCAAAGTTATAAAATGTTGTACACTATACGAATCCGTTATTAGAGAATCTACCTTCACTCTTTCCTTTTTTATTTTATTTTTATGTTTCTCATCTTCTCAGTCAAGAAATGACAAAGGACTACTTTATCTTTTTAGCTGTTACCTCTACATACCAAATCATATTCTTTGATGTAAATAAAATCAATTTGGTTCTTCAAAGTTGAACCAAACTTTATTCCTGGTTTATTTATTATTATAATTAATGTTTGTGATACCCCTATTAATAATTATCCCCTAAGGTTTCCAAAATAAATTATATTTGGAGGTTGAGGGGTTGTTTTCAGTTAGCAAAGGAGTTACTTTCATAGAGAGTTGTAGTGGACTAAATAGTTCCTTTTTTTAAGCTTCATTTCATCTCTAAATGTTTGTGTAGTTTTTATGGCATATATAACTATTTAAGGTGAGTCTCTATCTTCTTTTAATTAATTATTTCATAATATTGAAATCTGAAAGGTAAGTTAACATTTATCCCATTCCTCTAATTTACTTCTTTTTTTGGCTTTGGTTTAGTTTAATGAACTAGTTTCTTTCCAAAACAAGCAAAATCAATTGTGATTTAAGTCGAAAAATTTAAACTTTGCAAACCCTTCTAAACATTACTCATTAGTCTTTTCTTTCTCACATGCTTATTTACTATAATTTTTGCTGATTTATAAAAATTTGAAAATGAACTTCTTATAGCTAGATCGTGATTTTCAAAAGCTATGCAGAATTATAGGTGGAAACTATGATGGTCACTTTTTGGTAGTTGCTGAAATTCAATTCATTCAAAGACTATATAGATATGATTTTGAAAGCTAATTCTGAAACCAACTATCAAGTGAGTTTCTATTCTACCAGTTCACTGACTTACATTTATTGTATGATTTATGATGCAACTAGACCAATGGTCCATATGTCTTCTTTCAACTGAATGATCATGCAAATCAGTTTTTGACTTTCCTTGCCCCTCTAACTCAGAACTACTCCAGGCCCTGGTTACTAAATGTTGATGTTTTCAATGCTTATGTGTATACCATGCTTTTTAATCAATATATTGTATCTGTTCCTTTATAATTGTCACTTCTGGAGAATAATATTTTTCGTATTTATTTTTCGTTTTCAAAGTTCAATGCTTTGAGTACTTAGTAGTAATGAGGATGGATAACCTTGACTATGATAGATGATATGTGTTCCTTCCTACCTTTTTTATACTTTGTTTAGATACACTTGCCACAAAATCTTTGTAAGTCATGGAAAGTGGTTGCAGCATAGGATGTATAAACTGAAAAATTGGTTGTGTTTTTCTGAGTTGTTGGTTTGGATTAGTTTATCTTGTGGATCACTTTACCTTTTCATTTCCACAAGTTGCCAATTGATACTACTTTCATGTTTTTTCTTTTTCATATATCATCTCGAAGTTGCTCATCATCTGCTCGTGATTTTTGTGTGTCAGTACATGAATTTACTGTCTTAGAAAATAATCTTAGATATATGCTTTATTTCATGACATGAGGAACATTATTGCCCAAATATTTGTGTTGCAATAAATGGTTTCCTTTCTTTTACTTGTAGCGTATGGGGTTGAATAAATGAAGTCGCGGATCGAAATTGTTCTTGCTCTTGTTATTAGCTTGCTCTGGATTCAACTTTCCTTTTGTGGTTAGTATTACAGTTTTAGATCGTATTTGTTTTTAGTAGCTTACTCTATTTATGCATTGAAGCTTAGGTCAATATATATAATACGGGGTATTTCATGGAATAAGTAATATTTAGTTTTATGTTTTTTTAATGTTGATGTTTATGAAATTTCCCTGTTCTATGTTTACATGTTCTTCTTGTTGGGTTCAAGTGTGAGATGTGGTGTCAAAGTCTCTTGTGATCCTGGAACATTAGACTCGTTATTGCTCTCACGCTCCCCAACACATCTCAGCGATAGGACTTAAGACAGAAATCACAATTCCCGCTGTTTTTGTTTATTCATTTTCATTCTTTGTGTGGCATTGTTTTTTGGCAGACGAGGTTTCTGATACATCTGGTATAAGCAAGTGGAAATGTAGATGTTCTTCTTTTGAAGGGAACCAAAACTACTCTCTTGCTAATTGTTCGAAGTCATGTGATTGTCATTCGGGTATGCTGCTAGAGGTTTTGTTTTATGTGAAATTAGGAGATAACGATATCAGTTTGAATATAATAACAATATGATAATAACTGCTTTGCTTTCGATGTAGAGGGTGCATCCATATGGACATGCATATGTGATCCCAATGGATTTCCCCAAGTGGCAGAAGATGGTCATAGCCCTAAGTGCTTTCATGCTTGCAACTGCACATGGGGTATCCTTCTCTTTCTATCTTTTGCTTTAATCCTAAATTTCAATAACAAAAGTTACCATAATTATGGCTTCCTGAAGAAGATTTAGATGGACTAATGATAAACTAGTTGTTATTGTACACTGTACCTAAATGCATATGTGAGAGACAAAAGTTATTATAGAAATGAAATTGATTTTAACATGTTCAGGTGCCTTCCGATACAATTTATTTTGACTCCATGATTCTAACATGAAACTGATTTGGAGCTTTTACCTTTAAACATGATTTTTAGTCTCAAATTCATTGTTCAACTGACTTTTAAGTGAATGTATCCGAACATAAGTCACTTTACGTTCAACTAACATGTAATGAAAATCAATTTCTGCCACTGTAGAACCAAACACACTCTAAGATTTGTTTTCTGATACAACTCTTTGTGAATACTTAAAAACAATTATTTAGTTCTCGTTGTGAAGTGAGAAGTTTTTTTCTTCAACTTTTACCCTATTTTCAGCATATTTGTGTGATACAATCTAGTGCTTGATCTTTCATACTAAACCATTGGTTTGTTCCTACATCAAGATACTCTTTCACTAAATTTTACTGCTATGCAGGAACTGTCAGCACGCCATTAGGTTCAAAGAAACACATTTCCAGCAAGATTGTTGTAATTATCCTTTTAATATGTGTTATATGCACAACCATTGCGCTTCTTGCCTCAGTTGGATGCTACATCTACAGAAGGGACAAATGTCCTATTCAATCACCAATCTTCTCATCCGATAAGGAAACAAGTAGTGGTAGTACCACCAAACTTATAAGTCATAGAACAGGAACTTCTTCAGTGACAGAGACAAAACATTTTGTAAATTCTCCTATTTATCATATCACAGGCAAGTTGTACAAATGTATATGAAAACTCCAAAGTTCTGTTCATTTTTCATAATGTATTAATTCTTGATTAGTTCATACTTTTATTTTTATGTAGGATGCTTTCAGAAAGCCTCTTTTTTGTTTGGGAGCCCAAAGGAAACTTTTCATGGAAATATTATTCAATTTTCATTTTCTGAACTGGAAAGTGCCACTGATAACTTTTCAGCTTCCAACCTGATTGGAGTAGGAGGAAGTAGTTACGTATACCAAGGTCGGTTGAAAGATGGTAATATTGTCGCAGTTAAGCGACTAAAAGATCAAGGAGGGCCAGAAGCAGACTCCTCATTTTTCAAAGAGGTAGTACGTAATTTGCAATATCAGTGATTCAGTATTCTCTGGCTGGTCATACTATGTTGGAATGTTACATAGCCTCATGATAAAAGATGACCCTAAGACTTTCTTTTTTGTTGTACTATAGAGCCCAGATACTCCAAAATGGGCGACGTATCCCTATCGGATACGTATCGAACACTGATATTCTTAGTTTTAGGATACTCTCGGATATGCATCTCAGAAATATTAGAAATTTTAAAGTTATTTTAAGAAAGTTAGTTATCGGATACGTTGGGGATACATTTTGTATAAGGCATGGCATGAACAAATACATTTTTGTTGAAAGAAAAGAAACACTGTCTCCCTTGTTAACAAAGAGAAACCCCCACGACCCTTTTTTCTTCTTTGTTGTTACAACTTCTGCGTCGATAACAATGCTAGATATGTTTTTATTTAGAAGAAAACTCTACAATTTCTGTACAATAGTCATAATGATTATAATGTTTTTGTTTGTGCAGATTGAACTATTATCTAGACTTCATCACTGTCATTTGGTGCCTTTGCTTGGGTACTGCTTAGAATCAAAAGGAAAACATGTTCAAAGGTTACTAGTATTTGAGTACTTGATTAATGGAAATTTGAGAGACTGTTTAGACGGACTTTCTGGAAAATACATGGATTGGACGACTCGTGTTATGATTGCAATAGGAGCAGCAAGGGGCTTGGAATATCTCCATGAAGCAGCTGCTCCAAGAATTCTTCATAGAGATGTGAAATCAACCAACATTCTTCTGGATGAAAATTGGCAAGCAAAAGTATGAATTTTGGTTATTCTGTCTGGATAGTAGTTATAAATTTTGGAATAACTTTAGAGGAGATAATATCCTTGGATATGCATGCTTAGTAGTCTAAGTGAGTTTGGCTTATGATATGATAACAATAAGATACTTCAGGGCCAGTTTGGATTGATTTATTTGAGTTTATATGTAGACATAAATACTTGTGCAACTGTTTGGGGTAACTTATGGAAACAATTTTTTTCAACTTATTTTTATAAGCTGTCTGAGACAACTTATATAAAAACAAGTTGACTTTATTTTATCTTTCTGTTATAGAAATAACTTATACATAAACACTTATATAATAAGCACTTATGTGTAGTTAGGGGTGGCTTTGAACTTAAATCTTTAAGAACTTTCTTGCCTAGGGTAATAGTTGTCACTTTAATCGTTAGGTATATTTATATAATTTTTTCAATAATCAACTCGCAGATAACTGATCTTGGCATGGCTAAAAACTTGAGATCTGATGACCTACCAAGCTGTCCTGGTTCTCCGGCAAGAATGCAGGGGACATTTGGCTATTTTGCACCCGAGTATGCTATCATTGGTAGAGCCTCACTTGAATCAGACGTCTTCAGTTTTGGTGTGGTTCTTCTTGAGCTTATCAGTGGTCGACATCCTATCCACAAAACTACAGGCAAAGAAGAAAGTCTCGTTATATGGGTACTTTAAAGTTTAAATTAAATTCATAATGATAAAATTAGCCTGAATTTACATTTTTTTCCATATGAGGAATATCTTCACTGTGCTCAAGTCGATGCACATACAATGCGTCTATGACACAATTTTTCATGAGGATCTTCCTTATAGTTGCCAAGTCTCCCTTCTTTAATCATCATTTCTTATACAGTCTTATAATTTCTAGCTTCATTATGAGTTTGTTGCATATCTTACTTTCTATGATGAATTCAACCAGGAAAGATTATGATCACCTGAGTACTGATATATGTTGCCTGAATTTGGTTCTAGGCTTCTCCTCGTTTACTGGATAGTAGCCGGGTAGTAACGGAGTTAGTTGATCCACAATTGAAAGGAAACTTCCCAGAAGAAGAGGTCCATATAATGGCATACCTTGCAAAAGAGTGCTTACTGCTAGATCCTGAAACTCGACCAACCATGAGTGAGGTTGTTCAAATTCTTTCGAGTATTTCCCCGGGAAAATCAAGGAGGAGGAGAAGCATTCCCTCTAGCCTGTTTCAGGTGAAGACATTAATTACCATATTTTGAAGTTTCTTATTTTACAATTTTTTTTTGATTTGATGAATATTTTGCCAGCCCAAATGAAAGTTATATTACGCTGCCTTCAAAAATCATTGTCTTGTTGCATTAAATAACCATATGCTGATATTTTTGTTTTTGTTTATGGACATGTAAAGGAACCAGAGAATGCAGAAAAGATAAGGCGAGCTCCATCAAGTAAATTTCCAACTCATAATTCATCGTCACAAGATATTGAACACAATCTGTGTGTTGAGAACAAAAATAAAGAAGAAAAAGAAGTTTCAGCTGAGTATATGGAAAGTTTGATCCTCTTGACATCAAAATCTGATGGCTGGCATGCACCCGAAGAGGAAATGGTAGACATAACCGAGCCTCGGTTTGAATCATTTTGCATGACAAATGGTACTGTTCTTTGAAAAGATACACCTTACATGCAGAAAAAGCAGAAAGCTGAAGAATTTATGCTGTGGACTGGACTAGTAATATAGTTCTGAGGAAAACACACACCTTGAATACCGCTATTTATTGCGCATTGCTCAATGGGATATTATAAGGGATTATGCAATCTGATTTTGAGATTAAGTTCTACATTTTTCAAGTTCTGTTATGAAATGAAGAGCACATAGGTGTTGTTAGATTATAAGCACAAAAATATATTCAATGTATTCTTGTACAGAAAAGCTTAGGATGATTATAGGTGATATTGATTCTGGTTCTTTTATTTGGTGATTTCATTAATTGACATGATATATATTTTTTCCGACAAATACACAACACAAGTTCCATTTAAGAATATCATAGACGAGACATGATCAATGTAGGTTGTTTCACTTTGAAATAAATTTGAATTTAAACGAGTTTAAGCCATTCTTGAGTCTAAAACTCTAAATATCACGGAAATATGTTTATTTGTCTACTGATAAGTTAGAGTTGTGTTTGTCTGACATATGATGGTTCTGTACTATTTTTTGTTACAAAAAAGTTCAATGTGACTTGAAAAGGGTGGTATCAAAGATGATTTTTCAACTATTCGTAAATTATATTGGATATTTCATTATTTTGTGAAGCAAAATTAAAAGTAAAATAATAATTTTAAAGATAACTGATTTTAAATTTATAAATAATGTTACATAAGAATTAATTTGTTGAAACATTGTGTTTTGTTCAATGTAAGTTTCAATTGTTTATCAAATAACTTCGTCAAAAAATTAATTATTAATTATCAAAAAAATCAAATTTGTGGATTAAAACATATATATATTTTAAATTTGAGGACTAAGTTATATATTGATTAGAGAATACGAAATATGTAATGAAAATTTAATACAATAAAAGAAAACCGCAAATAACTTAATTATTTATTATGAATTTAGTTTTTTAAATTCAAATTATGTAACTTTAAAATGTGCGGATATTGCGCCGATTCTAAGTTTCAGCTGAGTAAATGTTTTAACACTGTTTTTTAATATATTATAAACAGATTACTTTTTTTAGTAGTTAATTGACGGGTTTTGGATTATTTTAGCATAATTATGAAATCTTTGAAGTTAAGCTTGTCAGGAACTAGTTGCTTTAGCTGCTAATTTTCCACATCTCTTGTCAAATGTGTGACTGGCATATAATAATACGGGAATACTGCATTTGTTGTCAGTTATGTCTTAACTTAATTAATTACTTTCCTACCAAAAAGAAAAAAGTTATTTATTTATTTTTTCTTTTTTTTTTCAATAAATAGAATAGTATAATTATCACTATAAATTTACACACATAACATGTCTTAATTTTAATTTTTAAAAATATTATAAAAGAAAAATTTTTAGATTGAATTGCACGTACAAACATTTTAACTAATCACTCTCTAGATAGTAAACATAGGAATTAAAAAACTGAAATTAAAAAAATTGTAAATTTTAAAGTAAAATTAATTTCAAACAGTTGATCAAGTAGAAGGAAAAAAATCTTATATAAAAAAATATATAATTTTTATTTTTAAAGTACAAGCAAACTGAAGCTTAGAGGATAAATAAGAAATATTATCATAAAAATAATTAAAAGAAAAAAAAAATACTAATTCAAAATTGAAATATGTGAGTTGATTCTATTTTATTAGATGGAAGACCTCTGTTCCAATTCCATCTACACATGCTTCCATAGTTTTGGTCTTCATTTTAATACGGCACTCACGTTGTAGCCTTGACATTAATTTTGTCATCTACGAGCATATCATATATGTTAATTAAGATCACACATAATTTTTTGATATATAAATATCCAAGGTGATCTTAGGAACCAACACACCAACTTTATTCTTACATTTCACTAAGCACTCAAGAAATTGTTTTCATGGCTCCCAAAAATATTTTCAACTTCACTTCACTAGCTTTGTTTCTAGTGTTTGGCTTCTTGGCTTTGGAGGCCAATGCTCGCATTCTAGAAGATGCTTCATTGCTTGAGAGGTATGAGCAATGGATGATTCAAAATGGTAAAGTCTACAAGGGCTCTCAAGAGAAGGCATTACGATATCAAATATTTAAAGAAAATGTTCAATTCATAGAAGCCTTTAACAATGGAGGAAACAAAACTTACAAACTAGGCATTAACCAATTTGCTGATCTCACAAATGAAGAATTCAAAACTAGAAATAAATTCAAGGGTCATATGTGTTCTACAATAACAAGGACACCAACTTTTAAGTACGAGCACGTGACATCAGTGCCAGCTGCATTGGATTGGAGACAGAAAGGAGCTGTGACACCCATTAAGGATCAAGGACAATGTGGTATGTTAAAATACATATATGTTTTTTTTTATGATTCTTTGAAACTCACTAATTAACACTTAATTGTATGTTTCCTAATTGATTAATTATGCTTTGTGTTTTGATCATTTAGGGAGTTGTTGGGCATTTTCTGCTGTAGCAGCAACAGAAGGAATCACAAAGTTGAGTAGTGGAAAATTGGTCTCTTTATCAGAACAAGAGCTTGTTGATTGTGATATAAAAGGTGTGGACCAAGGTTGTGAAGGAGGTTTAATGGATGATGCTTTCAAATTTATGTTACAAAATAAAGGACTCACCACAGAAGTTGTGTATCCATATGAAGGTGTTGATGGAACATGCAATGCAAAAGCAGAAGGCAACCATGTAGCTAGCATTAAAGGGTATGAAGATGTACCTGCCAACAGTGAGAGTGCACTACTCAAAGCTGTTGCTAATCAACCAATTTCTGTTGCTATTGATGCTAGTGGATCTGAGTTTCAGTTTTATTCAAGTGGTGTTTTTACTGGAACATGTGGCACTGAGTTGGATCATGGTGTAACTGCTGTAGGTTATGGTGTAAGTGAGGATGGAACTAAATATTGGTTGGTGAAGAATTCTTGGGGAACACAGTGGGGAGAACAAGGATACATTAGGATGGAGAGAAATGTTGTTGCTAAAGAAGGCTTGTGTGGCATAGCTATGCAAGCTTCTTACCCTACTGCATAATTATTAAACTTTGTTACTACTCTTTTCTAAAATTATATGTAACAGTTCTAGTTGCATACAAGAATTCATACTTCAAATCTTGTATCACTAGTATTTGAAAAAAACTATACATGTTTATATCATCAATATTATACATATAGAAAAATTCACTCCAAGTTTATCGTTATGGATGTTCTCAATACACGGTTGAGAAATTTAGCTTTTATTTGTCCATGTTCACATGTTTTGAAACAAAATCAATACTATAAACAAAATAATATATATAAAAGAGAAATGTTAACAACACATTCTCTAACATAAACTTTTTGATTAATTAAAATTGCATCAAATGAGTCATCTATAAGGTGAAACCTATGTGGATTTTAATCAATTCAAGATAGAGTGTTACTAGCATTATTTTACATAAAATCTTAAATCATTATTATATATAAAATTTAACTTCTAATTTTAATAAAATGGGAGAAAAATGATTCATATAGATGATAGATAATTCTGGATAAAAAAAACTCCAAACAACTTTTATGGGGATGACTAAAAAGTAGAAAATAAATAAAATTGCTGAAAACAAAGGTGGCTCCTCAAATGCTTTTTTAATATTTATCTTTAAAACAAACATGGGTGCATTTGTTTGAGTTTTAATAAAAAATATTTTTGTTTTAAATAATTTATAGATTATTTTTTAGAAATGTTATAAAAAATCAATAACAGTAACAAATTTGAGAAATTATTATTTTTAAGTAAAAAATCAATTTAAAAAAAATTAAATATCAAACACTTTTTAAACAATAAAAATTAATTTTTAATTTTAAAAAATAAATTTTTTTAATAAATAAATCTAAAACAAACGCATCTATTATATTCATTTCAGAATCTATTCAGTATAAATTTTTGGCTTTCAGAAATTTTCCGATATATATATTTTTGTAAAGTTTACTCTTGTAAAAGAATATTTTGGGTGGAAAAGGCTGGTTTATAAGAAAAAACGGGTGTGAAAAAGCAACTTGTAGTTCTATATAGAATCGAGATAAGCCCAGACGAAATCAAAGGCCCAATTCTAGTACTAATGTTATGCGAGTCTCAACAGAAAATGTGAAGCAACACATAGTGGAGACGACCGCCGTTGTGAATGGCCGCCAAAGGTGGAACGACTCCGGCAACATACTCGCCGTCTCCGACAACCGGTAAAAACAAACCACCACTTTTCAAGGAAGATTGGATCCGACCCGATGCCCGCGGATTCCACCAGTGTAGACCCGCATGTAATCTTTCCAACTCAATAATAGTTTTTATATTTGTATCAAAGTCTATGGTTATTTCTGACGCAGTAACAATACTGTTCTATTGTTTTGACCGAATTATGAATGTAAGGTTCTCATTGCATGCATATTAATGTGTATATAAGTTAATGGATGATAACATATCTTGCTTTTGTGAAATAGCGGTTATAGCTGCAATATAGCGTAAAGGAATTTGAACAAATCTTTATTCTTCTGCTATACATTTTTAAGTACAAAGTGTTATGAAATAGAGGTTATAGTTCCACTATTGCTGTGGAATTTGAACAAATTGTTATTTGTTGCAATCTGCGGTCGACAACCCTAGTTTATTATTTTTTGTGATTTGCAGTTTTCAGGACTGGTGCTGTGAATGCTGCATCAGGATCTGCTTATGCTGAATTTGGAAATACAAAGGTCATTGTGTCTGTGTGAGTGCTTTTGATTATCTTACAAAAGAGTTATTTCATATTTCAATCAGCATGATCAGGTGTGGTTCTTCGGTTTTTGTTTGTTATTCTCTCTTCCTGATGTGTTTTGCTTTAATATAGATTTGGGCCAAGAGAGAGCAAGAAGGCTATGATGTATAGTGATTCAGGGCGTCTGAATTGCAATGTCAGCTATACAACGTTTGCAACTCCGGTTCGTGGACAGGTATATAAAATGTTTTAATTTTTGCTTTCTTTGACTCCTTTCCTGTATTTTGGTTATTTTAAGTAGCATTTAATATCTTGTATCTCACAAAGTTAGGGTTCAGACCACAAAGAGTACAGTTCGATGCTTCATAAAGCTTTGGAGGGTGCAATAATATTGGAAAGTTTCCCCAAGACCACTGTGGATGTCTTTGCATTGGTGCTGGAATCTAGTGGAAGTAAGCTTATAATTTTTTGTTGATTTCTGTTTAATTCATAGTGATATTGTTTTTTATGGCTAGGTTAAAAACTATATGGATAAAAATGTGATGAATATCAATTACCAAAACACAATAGAAATGGAAGTCTAAGTTTATTGTTATTCTTGTTTACCTTGTTGTCATCTGGTGATTTCTATGCTTCAACAAAGTATGTTCCTCCTTCCCTTGTGTTAATGTGAAGAGGTATTTTGCTTTAATACATTTTCATGTAGTTAATCATGAGGTGTGATTCTGTTTGCAACCAAAGCTGCATAAGAATGAACATTGAACTCATTTGGGATGAGTGGGTTTGAATCTAGCTGGCAGCCTTAGTACTGAAGATTACTCCCATACTTCTTGGTGTGGGTACAGCTTGTGGAAGACAAGAAGTCATAGTTTCTTTTAGTTGAATTACTTGTATAGGTATTGGTAAGTTCTGCCCGGACTTCTGTTTTGTGAGAATTGATTATATATTCTTACTGTCATCTACTGGCAGCAAAATTAGTGTATTCCAAGTATTCTTTGAGATAGTTGCAGGTACATAAGGCATATATTGTGCATGATAAAATCCGTGTACGCATTTGGTGCTTGTGTCTCATATTTCAATACATATTTTCGTAGTTTTTTGGACACCTTTACCATATACATTAAGTTAGGGATATAATCTTCTGCAGTAGTCCAAGTGAACTTGTCTGAGATGCATCATCCAACAAATTTGCTTTGGATTTTATACTTGTAAGAACTAAGTAGCAACAATGAATGATCCTATATAATATTATTGGAGCAGTCAGAGTTGCAATTTAACTGAAATTTTTAAGCAAAATCTGTTCTATTTGATTTTCTGCAAAGTTTCTAGCAATAATTACATTATTATACTGGTGGCAGGTGATCTCCCAGTTGTCATATCATGTGCTAGTCTTGCCTTGGCAGATGCTGGAATACTGATGTATGACCTTGTTGCCTCAGTTTCTGTGGTATGAATTTAATCACATTTGCAATTCTCTGTAGTTTGTGCTTATTTTGTAGGGTGCTTGATGCATCTTTAAATTACTTCTTCATATATGCATCTGTCCTGTAGCCTGAAAATACTTGGTAAACAATTTTTTTTTTTGATTCTGTGGGTATCGTATTCTGATATAATTTCTTATTTGGCATTGCCATTTTTATTGGTTGAACTTCATTTTTCTGGATTTGTTAATCCTAGGCTCTTTCTGTAACAAATCATCGTGACAAAACGAGATCATCATGAGGAAGGCCATTGAGCTTTTACTTGTTATGACCCTGCCATGAACTATTCCTTCATGACATACTTATTTTGCTGCTGAAGCGTCTAATTTAATTCATTTTTATCATATATAACATCTATTTTTTAATGATTCCAGTCATGTCTTGGTAAGAACCTTGTCATTGATCCTATTTCGGAGGAGGAAAATTGCCAAGATGGAAGCATAATGATTACTTGCATGCCTTCTCGCTATGAAATCACCCAACTGACAGTTACCGGAGAATGGTCCACTCCAAAGATTAACGAGGTTTGTCTGTTCTGATGTTTTTTAATATTTTTTATTTTAGGTGATGCCTATTTAAAGTTGTGAATTTACTTCAGGATGCTTTCTCACTTTACTGATTGGAAAAAAGAACACTTAGTGGATCATTTTATGTTTTGTGCTTTGAGGATTGCATTGCTATTTTACTCAGAAGTCTCTTTTTCAGTCTTAAGATCATCTAAATATCTAGCAAGGTTTTAAATTATAGTTGTGGTTGCATTGTGATCCTTAATGTTGGACAGAATCAAAGGTAATGTGACCTCAATCGCAGTCGCAGTAGCACCAAAGTCCATGATGTCGTAGGTCTTATTTTTAAAACCTTGATATCTAGATACTTGTGAGTTGTGAAGCCATCTCATTGGACTGCCATAAAGTAACTTCAATTGAGTCAATGCTAACCAATTGATATAGAGGTGCAAGTGTGATATCTTGTCATATCTTTTGATCCCAATGTGTAATATGTTGACAATACAACAAATAGATATGAAGTGAGCTCTCATTAACATTTAGTTAATGCAGGGGATGCAGCTGTGTTTGGATGCTTGTGCGAAGCTTGCTAAGATTATGAGGACATGTTTGAAAGAATCCGCATCTGATGCACAGGATGATAGCTCTTAGCAACACAAAGATCGCTTTTAAATTGCTTCGTTTTTTTTTATCTCTTCTACCTCAACATTGGAAGAGAATTTTGTGTTAGGAGGGAGGTAGGGTTAAGATGCCTTTTATATCCTGCAGATTTTGCGTTATGAGCTTCTCAAAAGATAATGTGAAAGTTAATTAGTTATTATTGCTATAGCAACATAGTTTGCAAATGCATGCCACTCAATGGACTACTCACATAGTTGACTCCCACGTGTGAATTTAAGACCTGTGTATCATACTAGACCAGTTATAAGAATACAATGACAGAGAACGCTTGGAAGAAAGTAAAAGTATAGCTTGAAAAATATAATAGAGTCAAATTGAACAATGCAACTAGTTTTTCTACATAAAATAAAAGAAAGAAATTATTCTCGAAGTCAAATCTCATATCATATACTTCCTGTAGAATCATCAAAATTTGATACCATATTTGTAGTATCCACGGATTGTTTAATGCATATTAGTAAATTATTCCTAAACTCTAAATTTTTTATTTGTGTTCCTATTTTTACTGTAAGTCTAATTTTTTTACGACTTTTAGACGTGATAATAGGAACCAAGGATGTTGTTGGTAAGATTGCCTTAGCCTATATATGATTGAAGTTGAGAGTGGAAAACTTGGATTCACGCTATTATGTGTATCAAATTATCGATTGATTTGGTTAGTGTCTTAGTGAGTATAGTCTTCATCCAGTAATTATTGAGTCTGAGGCTTAAACCAGGGTTAATAGCTTCTCATCGTGTTCTCGAGTTAGATGACGTGATAATTTTGTTCAGCGTATGTGTAATTGGGCTGCTCATGATTAGCCACATACGCCTAAGCAGTCTAGAGCTGTAAAAAAAAGGCCCAAATCCCACATAAAAAGCCCACTATTAAATCCTTATTTGTAAACCTATGGAGAAAATATTTTTAGGTGAATGTTGATTTATTCTCTAAATTTTTAGATTTTTATCGGATTTGAACTTCTGATAGTGTATTTGGGGGTGAAGAAACAAAATCCAAGAGAACATTCACCATATTTTTAGGTCTTAGTCCACACAATCATTATTTTTTATACGTCTAATTGAGGGGACTTATCACCCTTTATATATGTGAGTTGATATTTTTTAAAAAAAAATTATGGAAAATTTAAAAAATAAATCTTGAGAAAAATAGAATTTTTTTTTTTATAAAACTTTATTATTTTAAATTTTTTTGAAAAATCGATAAATAAATTCTCAAAACAAATTAATTTTTTGTTCAGAAAAAAAAATTGTCTTTTTTTTAAGAACAAAATTCAAAGATTTTTGTTGAAATTTTGAAATTAAAAAAGTTTCAAATTTTATTTTTGAAGGTTAATGTTGAAAAAGTGGATCAATGGGACTCAGATTTTTAATCATGGAGTTTGTATTAAGCTTTCGGTAACGTGATTAATCTCATTTTTTATTATCACACAGGAGGTTTTTAACTACCGAATCCTTAAATATGGAAAGATACAGAGAATTATGGAGGGTTGGATCACATTGTCCCAATCATATTTGGTTGAGAAATGCTATTTAGACATCAGAAAAATGTCGAACACTGTATTTTTATATAGTTTGTTAATTTATTATTATTATTATTATTATTATTATTATTATTATTATTATTATTATTATTATTATTATTATTATTATTATTATTATTATTATTATTATTATTATTATTATTATTATTATTATTATTATTATTATTATATCTCTTTCAATCACATCAATAATTGTAAATGGTGTATTTTTATACAGTGTTGAATATAATGTCATTTTTTATTTCATTTTTTAATTTTATGTTCAAATAACACATCACTTTATTTGTTTTGACAACTTTCTTGCCTATTTGGTTGTTTAAAAGTGTACCCAACCCATCAAATGAACTCGAGTGCCAAATGGGCCTTAATATCTGGCCTTACAGATCCATAGATGCCACGCAGGACAACTCTATGAACCTACATTGCAACTGAATATCCATCCATTATCATCCATATAAAAGTTTACATTATTCAGGTGCAAGGTACATAATTCACTTTAATTAAAAAACTTATTTTAATCACTCTTTTCAACTTTTATTGATTTTAGCGTCAAAGTGTTTAAAAATATACTCGAACAAAAATTGATCTGCTATACTTTTTTAAGGTCGAGACAAGTCCAAGACAAGTGAGATTAATGATTCAAAACTTTTGAATCTCCAAATAATATAAGTTATACTTTCGAATCTATTAATCGAGGATGAAATAGCAGTGGTTGAGTTGCATTGCAAGGAATATCAATTGCAAGGTATTAGGATCAAAACATGCATTTTTCACACTGGTTTTTTTTTTTTTTTTTTTC
>JBBPBR010000003.1:60489447-60512486 GCA_037974775.1 Cicer pinnatifidum
AAATTTGAAATCCAAACATTTAACAAACATCAACTTTGAAATTCAAACATTTGACAGTCTATTTTACGAATTTAATGCAGATTTATTAAGAAATCTCTTTAGTCAAAATAAAATATAGTCAACACTTACCAATACAAGAAACAGTAGCTTAGATTTTGGATACAATGCAAGGAAATTCCATAATTATATATTCATCCCTTTTGACAATTATATTCGTCTAAAAATAAAGAAAGTTTTTATTTTGAAAAGGATAGAATATATTAAAGTTACTAATTTATCCAAAGTTGTACAAATATGTCAGTAAAAGACACCAATTAATTAACCCATAGATAAAAATAAAAAAAAACAAATAAAATTAGTTATAAAAAGGTGAAGTCATCGTCACTGTGATTATGTACTCGAGCACAATGAAATCAATAATAATATCAGTTGTGGTTTGTGTTCTATTTCATTGTTCTGTGTTGGCAGCAAATGAATCTGGCCTTCGAGTTCGAGCATCGGCATCAACACCATCCCCACAACCGTTGGATGAATCTTATTCTTCAAAACACTTATCATTTATATGAAATAAGACTTTGCTTCACTGTAAGCAAAATCCCTCAGTACAAGAATTGTACTGCTCAATACAGGAGTTGTGCTACTCATCAAGTGTATTACTGATCATTTCTTATTACATTGATATGAATAAACAATTAAACTTCTTTTAATACACATTTTTTCCTTTTCTGCTCTTTTTCTTTCTAATATATTTATTATCCATTTTAGAACCACAAAAGGGATAAAATATCCTAACATTCTTACTAAATCTAGTAAAACAAGATCAAGAAATGGTATGACAACTCTGGAAAATATAAAAAAGATACATCATTTAAGATTAATAAACCAAGTCTTAGAATGTATATCGTGGTCGAATGAGAGATTATAAATTTTTGAATTTGAATTTAGATTTGAGAATTTACAATTTGAAAATGAAGAAATTAAAGTTAAAGATGAATATTGTTGAATTTTTATTGAATTTTTTTGACTTGAAGATGAAAATTATTGAGTTTTTATCATTTAATCGATTTATTAATTAATTATTTTTAATTTTTGAACTAAATAATTAAATAAATTAATAAAATTTTATTTTAATTTTAAATATTAAATATTGTCTAACCAACAATATAATGGTATAACCCAAGAAATAAAGAAAACAACTCATAACTACACATAGCTCCTATGAATATGTCCACAAATATGTCTACCACAATGAATTCAATAATATCACTTGGGGATTGTGTTCTATTTCATTCTTATATATGTCAATGAAACTAATCACCCTCCTCTTTCACAATTGACACCACCACCACCACCACCCTTTCCTTTAAATATTAATCAATCTTATAATTCAATTTTGAAAAAAGCTAAAAGGTCTCCTCCACGACCATCACCTCTATATTACTCGAAGTAGCCAAAAAAAATATGAATTTGAAGTTGGTGTTTAAAATTTTAAAAGTTGGATTGAATTTTATTCATTGCGAAGAAGTACGAGCAAATGAATGCGGTATGAAAAGTACAAGTGAGGTTGTGTAATTAGAAAAAACTTACGATTTGTCATGTGCCTATATCACTAAAAAAGTAACAAATGACACACATATTCGACTTGATAAAGTACACATTCATTGGAATAAGCTACAATTTGATGACAATGTCGTCGTAAAAGAAGAAGAAAATTCAAATGTTTTCATTTTAATAGAGTTGAAAGCGATTTAGGTATGTTTTAATAAGTTAAATAAAATAATTTTTAATTTAGTAAATTCATAGAATAGTATATAAAATTTAGGTAGAATCATATTCATATTTTAAAAGATGCAAAAAAAAAAAAAAAGGTTCGTACAATTTGATGTCGGGATCATGAAACAAATCAGTCCAAGCGATAACATATGTGATAGAAAGTGATAGATCTAGGGCTAAATTCAATGCATGAGCTATAAGGTGCTTGGATTTCAAGATTTTGGTGGCAGAGGTAATGTTATTCCAAGGACATTGATGCTAAGAGAGGTAATATTAAGATACTTTGATTAGGAGAAATTGCATTATGCATCACTATAAGTAAAATGAAAATGACTAAACAATAGGAAGATATAGAATTATCAATAATATACCTTTCCCTTTCTACCACAATATGTGCATTTGTTTTTCTTGTTCTAATTCTATGTATCCTATTTTGACCAATTTCAACCTTACTTTTGTTATCCCAATATATGGTTTTTTCCAAGTTTTTTTATTTTATTTTATTACTAAGTGGGGTTAATGTTGTGCTTGTTTTTTTAATTGATTTTGATGTCACATTTGGCTATCTTTGACAAACTTACCTATCATTACACCTGGCAATCTAGGGTCATTTCCTTCTAAACATTTTTGTCCCTCTCTCTCCAACTTTCATGTACCCCTTCTTAGATTCTTTTGACCAACCTTGTTTGGTAGATTACCCTTTTCTTGTCTTATCATATACTTATTATAAAGTTGTGCATACTCATTTTAAATAATATACATAATTAATAAATGTATCAACTTTAAAATTATTATTGATCTTGTATTAATTAAGTCTAATATTTTCAAAGTTATCAAAATGTTTGATGTATATATTATTTTGATGCCTTCCTCTTTAAAATTAGTTTTTATTGCATAAAAGTTGGATAGAGGATTCACATTAAATGTGACTTATGAGGATATATATTGAAGTTGTATATCAATATATCGCTGCAAGAAAAACACATATTTGTGGTTAATTTTATAAATATTTTGTGGCCGAATAAAACCCTCACAAATTAGTCACCGAAAAAGCTCTCACAAATACCAAAATTGAAATTGATCTTTATTTGTGGCTGAAAAAGTCCTCACAAATTCTTAAACATTTAACTGGATTTTGTGGCTGCCTAAGCCCTCACAAAATCACAACGTTGTTATTTTGTGAGGGCTTAGGCAGCCACAAAATCCAGTAAAACTTTTAAGAATTTTGTGAGGGCTTTTACAGCCACAAAAAATAAATTTTGTGAGGGGGAAAGCCGTCACAAATGACTGAAGTCACATGTCCATTTGTGGCTGCATAGGTCGCCACAAAAGCAATTGAACGTTGGCATTTATGGCTGCAAAGCCCGCCACAAAGGAAGCACAATGACGTTGGACTTTCTGGCCGCCCAGGCCGTCACAAAGGATTAGAGCGTTACCTTTTGTGGCGGCAAAGGCCGCCATAAACTACAATTGTACCGTTGGCACGTTCTGGCCGCCCAGGCCGCCACAAATGCCTAATATCCGTTGGTCATTGTGGCTGCTTTGGCCGCCACAAAGGATCAAACATACCCTATATATATTTCTCCACTCCTCTTTCATTTTTTCACTTCTAACTTCTCTCTAAAACCTCATTCTAACTATTCTCTCCACCTTCTCTCTACACAAAATATTTCATCAAGCTTGATTTAATTTTGGTAAGTATATATTATATTATATTATATTATATTATATTATATATGTAGTTTTTTAATTTTATTTTTTGATTTGATTTAAGTAATTAATATTATTGATTTTTTTTTATAGTGGTTGTTAATTATTTCGAAGACTTGTAAGCATCGTACGTAAGTGAAAGCTTCAAATCAGACGCTACTCGACATCAAGTTAGTATTTTATATATTTTAAAATTAGATTAGTAAATATATATATATTATTTTTAAAATATAGATTAGTAATATATATAGGGTATGTGTGTGTGTGTGTGTGTGTGTTAGTTATTATATATTTATTTTTAAAAAAATAGGAATGATGTTGTTTACATAATATATGATAAATAAAAGTTTCAAACACGGTTAAAATATATTGATTTTAATATAATTATTTTTTAAAAAAATATTATTAAAATTGATGATATTATTATTTTTTGTTATAAATAAGTCTTGATACATATTAATATAGTTTATTGATTGTTAGTGTTGATATTTTTTGTTAGTCTTGATTATTAAAAAAACATCATTTAAAATTTTATATAGGTTTATATAATGATATAGTCTTGATAATAATTTATTATATTTCATATAGGTTTATTATAATGCTTTTGAAAAATAAAGCAATTAATATATAAAACATCGATATATATATATATATACACACACACACACACACACACACACACACACACACACACACACACACACACACACATATATATATATATATATATATATATGGATTTAGACCGTAGTTGGATGTACGATAGGAATTTTCCTGGAAGAAAGGGTCTTAAACAACGTTTTGCTAACAAGGTTGAAGACTTTCTCAATTTTGCGAGAGTGCAAAAAATTGTCGAAGATGAAGGGGGAATGAGATGTCCATGTTGTTTATGTCGATGTAGACGGTTTAAAAGTGAAGATGAAGTAAGAGTGCATTTGTATGCAGATGGATTTATGCTAACTACTGGATTTGGACTAATCATGGAGAAGAGTCTCCGGCGGCGCCTAATACTAGTACATATGTGGAGAATTATAACATAGGTCCTTCAAGTAGTACTAACATGTTAGGTATAAATTATTATAACTATCAACACTTTAAGGCGATGAATGATATGATCTCAGATGCTGTTGGGGTTAATTTGTCATTCAATGAAGATCAATATGACGATACCGATGGACTTCCCAATGAAGAAGCTCATAGATTTTATGGTCTTTTGAAAGAGACAAATAAACCGTTGTTTAAAGGTTCTTCAAACTCAAAGTTATCAATGTGTATTAGACTATTAGGTCTAAAGTCTCAATTTCATGTTCCTGATTTAGATTTGGATTTGATGACTAAAATGATGCTAGACGCAACACCTGTTAGAGATGGTTTGCCGCAAAGTTATTACGATGCGAAACGGTTACTGTCAAAGTTAGGATTAGGTGTCAAGAGGATTGATTGTTGTGTTAAAGGTTGCATGTTGTATTATGACAATGAATTTGGTATGAATGATGCTAACTTAGTTGAATGCAAGTTTTGTCAACAACCAAGGTATCACCAAAGGAATAACTCTAGGGTAAGTAGGGGAAAATCAATTCCAAGGAAAGCAATGTTTTACCTACCTATTGTATCAAGATTGCAGAGATTGTTTGCATCAATACAAACTGCAGGAAAGATGACGTGGCATTATGAGAATATAAGAAATTCAGGCGAGTTGCGACATCCGTCTGATGGTCAGATCCACGCAATGTAAGACTTGGATTATCCTCAGATGAATTTACGTCTTACATACAAGCATCGTCTACTCCTTATTCTTGTTGGCCGGTTATTGTTACTCCTTACAATCTTCCTCTTGATATGTGTATGTCTAAACCTTATATGTTCTTAGCTGCTGTGATACCAGGTCCTTCTAATCCTACAACTGGTATTGATATTTTTTACAACCTTTGATTGACGATTTGAAGAGGTTGTGGAATGGTGTCTTGACATATGACATTGCTCGGAGAGAAAATTTTATGATGAGAGTTGCATTGATGTGGACCATTAATGATTTCCCCGCTTATGGGATGTTGTCAGGATGGGGCACCCATGGTAAATTAGCTTGTCCTATTTGTATGGAAGATACTAAAGCATTTACTTTAAAATTTGGTGGGAAGGCATCGTGGTTTGACTCGCATCGTAGGTTTTTACCTGCTGATCATGCATTTAGAAGGAACAAAGCTGCATGTATGAAGGGCTATGCAGAAACTCTAGGACCCCCGCTTAAATTGACATCAGAACAAGTTTGGAATAAAGTACAAGATATGCCAAAGGTACATGTTGTTAATGGTGTGGCTTGTAAACCACAAGGTTACGGACAATTGCATAATTGGACTAAAAGATGTATTTTTTGGGATCTACCGTATTGGAAAGATAATCTTTTGAGACATAATCTCGATGTTATGCATATTGAGAAAAATTTCTTTGACAACATATTTAATACTGTGATGAATGTGAAAGGGAAAACAAAAGATAATGACAAAGCTAGAAAATACATAGGTATATATTGCAGACGACCAAATTTGTTGTTGGTGGAACAAAACGGCAAGACCCTAAAACCTCGTGCGAATTACACTTTATCTACTGATGAAGCCAAATCTGTTTATTGTTGGATCAAAGAGCTGAAGATGCCTGACGGTTATTGTTCTAATTTGGTAAGATGTGCTGATGTGGAAAATGGGAGAATGCATGGGATGAAAAGTCATGATTGTCATATATTTTTAGAGTGTTTACTTCCTATTGCCTTTAGTGCTTTACCGACACATGTATTGAACCCACTTATTGAAGTGAGTCAATATTTCAAGAATTTGTGTTCTTCAACACTCATTGATAAAGATCTCATCAAGATGGAAAATGACATTCCGATCATTCTATGTAAGTTGGAGAAAGTATTTCCTCCTGGGTTTTTTGATTCCATGGAGCATCTCTCAATGCATCTTGCAAGTGAAGCTAGGCTTGGTGGACCAGTTCAGTATAGATGGATGTATCCATTTGAAAGGTGATATATATATATACACATATACTTGATTTTCAATATACTTCAACTTATATATACATGGAGCTTATTGTATATCTCTTGTATATTATAGGTTCATGGGTGATTCGAAACGGTCGGTGGAAAACAAAGCTAGAGTTGAGGGCTCAATTTGTTCATCTTACCTACACCGTGAAACAACACACTTTTGTTCTCATTATTTCAACAACGAAACGTTGTCACTAGTTAACGGAAGAAATGCTACTGATAGTGTTATACGTTATCCGCATGCTTTATCAGTTTTTTGCTTGTCTGGTCATCATGTTGGTAGGGATTTTCCGATTTTCTGGCCAAGCGACACAAGTATTTAATGCGGCACATGTTCATGTTTTGATTAACTGCATTGAAGTTAAACCATACATTGAGTACGTTTCAAATTCCTCTTCTTATTAATTATATTTAATTATATGATTAAATTGATATTCACCAAATATATGGTCATCGATCAGGGCATTTTTAACTACGGGACAATCATCTGATGATATACATTCAAATTTCCCATTATGGTTTCAACAACAAGTGCATCTCGAAGAACAAACTCCTATCAACATCCACTTAAGGCACTTATCTATGGTAGTAGAAGATTTCTATGGCATAATTGAGCATATTTACGAAATTGACTACACGTTCCTAGATTATGCTAAAAAAGTGGTGTTGTTTTACTGTAAGTGGTTTGATCCATCTAGTAGAGGAACTAAAATAAATTTGATATCCAATACTGTAGACATTCGTATGAGCAAAAAATATCCACGGTTTGATCCATTTGCCCTGGCCCATAATGTAAGACAAGTGTATAATGTTCCTTATCCATCAATTGTCAGAAGCAAACAAGGTTAGTGTGCTGCAATCAAAAAAAGACCAACGAGTGGAATAGAAGAAGTTGAAGCAGGTCAAAATGAAGAAGTTGCATTTCAAATGGATGAAATGTCAAATTTGGATCATGTGATTGGAGATGAGACTATTAGTCAACTTTGTCATGAGTCACACATTGGAGAATAAGTTGATGAACAAGAAATAGATGAGTTAGAGAATGATGAAGGAAATGAATTAATTCACTCATCAAATTATGACGACGATGATGACGATGACCAAGACGAAGACAATTAATTAATTACACATTATATATATATATATATATATATATATATATATATATATATATATATATATATATATATATATATATATATATATATATATATATATATATATATATATATATGTATGTATATATATGTATAATATTATATACTGTATGTGAAATGAACGACACCTTATATATATATATATATATATATATTTATATTTTATATATATATTTCTTTATTTATGTGAGTGTTATAATTTATTTATGTATATTTCATTATTAATTAATCTTATGTTAATTATACATACACACATATATTATATTATATATATGTATGGATATGGATATGGATATATATATATATATATATAGACATGGCTTCAGTGTCGAGAG
Source organism: Cicer pinnatifidum (assembly GCA_037974775.1). Lineage (NCBI taxonomy): Eukaryota > Viridiplantae > Streptophyta > Magnoliopsida > Fabales > Fabaceae > Cicer > Cicer pinnatifidum. Next base: position 60,497,466 of record JBBPBR010000003.1, read on the forward strand.
TAGGAGGATCAAGGGGAGCAGGAACGGTGGCAATACGAGGAATATCAAAAACATCATGTGGCAAGAAAAAGTTATTAAACCACGTGTTGTTAATGATTCATCTCTCATGTCGATGCCGACCATTGGTACTAGTGGTGGATCTATTCCTCTATATCCGGAGGTCCCAGTAGAGCCTTATACCATAGACGAAATTATGGAATCCGGATGTGTTGATTGCTACAACCGCATTGTCATCATTCCAGAAGGAGATGGGTATGTAAACTATGGTTGATTAAATTAATTATGATTGTTAAATATTTCATTATTGCATGTTACATTATTTTATTAATTAATTTTTATATTTAATTTGCATGTAAACTTTGAAGATATCTTCCTTTTAAATCATCTGCAAAGGCAATTGCTGAAGTCATACAAGAGAAATACAAAAAACCATGGTTGTCTTGGGGTGAGATAAAAGAGGATAAGACACCTCAATTTAGCGAAGTTGATCAATTTTTAAATTGTTTCAAAGTAAGTTATTACATTAATTTATTTAAGTACTAATTATATATACATTTGATTGCTTAATTGAATTATATTTTTAATATTTTTTAAATTTAAACAAACAACAGACTAAATGTACTTGGAAAAGAGAGCATGATGCCGCAGTTTTGGCTTCATTTGACCATCGCTTTTCAAAGCGTCTCTCATCTATGTTGGCTTACGCACGTAATAAGGGCAAGGAAAAACGGCCTAATTGGATTGGTGAAAATGTTTGGACTGCTTTGTGGAGGAAGTGGAACACAGATGCTCACAAACAGAAGAGAGAAAAAGCAAAGATTAATAGAGCATTTGAGAGGGGTACCAGTACTCATAAGGGATGTTCCATGTATGTTGGAGAAATTAAATATTATATGGTAATTAATTATTATTTATAATATATATCTATTAATTTATATTCAACTAATCATCACATTTCACCAACTTATAAACTTGACATTAATTTAATATTTTAGGAAAAGTAACTTGGAAGGGAGGTCACTCAGGCTGAGATACATCGCTATCTTCATGTTAATCCTGAAACAAATGAGTATACTGATGAATTATTAAAAATGATTCAGGTAATTACTATATATTAATTACACCTTTAAATTATTATATATTAATTATTAACTATTTTAATTTTTAATTTTTTAATTTTTAATATAGGAACAACTTCAACAAGTCCTGAAAGAATGGGATGATCATCAAGTTACTCTTCCTCCTGCTTGCGAGCTGGTCCAGTGCAGCAGAAACAATATGAGACCGCAAGTTTTATGAACATCAGTGGTGGCAAGTACAAAGGGTGTGTGCTGGGTGCCGGTAGTTTATTATCAACCTTTGTGAAAGGTCCAACCGGCTATATTTAGACTGAGACGTCTTCTTCTTATGCTAGTATGGATCGATCTCATCGTCCGTCGATAGATAATCTTGACCAGTTAAAGGAGAAATGGGCAAGTGAGCAAGAAGAAAGGACACAGTAGCTGATACAAGCCGCAATTGATAAATTGAATGAGGAATGGAAACAGAAGTTTCAAGAGCAACAGCAGCAGTGTCAGCAGCAACAACAATTTCAACAACAACAATTTTCATTTCCTCTTGTGTTTCATCAGTAGTTCCCGCCTCGGCGTCAATACTTGCATCAACAACCACTTTTCCAGCAGCAACGAAATTACTCTCAATACTCCCAGCAGCAGCAACCGCCTCCAACTTTCCAACAGCAACACCAGGATCCTTCGAACTCTGCCTTCCAGCAACAACAGCAGTCAATGTTTCAACAACAACAATATTTTCATAATTGTCAGTATGCTCCGTCATCTTCACATCAACTTCCTCAACCTCAACCAGATCATCAAACTGCATACCGATCAACTATGCCAACAGCTGGGTTGATCAGACCAACTTTAAATCAACCTCAACCTGCTAGGGCTCCTCCTTCGACTAGTGGTGGTGCCATTGAAGATGAAATTCTATTTCAAACCATGATGTCTCCTCCAACACAAATTAATAATACTTTTTGAGGGACTTCTTTCGTCGGTAACATTAATGCAAAAAATAATGAAGGTGGGAGTGGAGTTGATCAGATGAATTATTATGAGGATTGATGTCATTTGAAGAATTTCATAATTTATTTTTGGGTTGTATGAACACATATTAATTATGTTGTCCTAGTTAATTATTGTGTGTTTAATTTTGGGTTTGTAAGACATTATTTATAAATTTTGGGTTTGTAAGACATTATTTGTTAATTTTGGAATGCATGTTTTATTTATTTTGTGGTAATTACTTTAATTATTATTAATATTATATTTTTATATATAATATTTATTTTAATTTTAATATTTAATATTTAATTTTAATATTTAATTTTAATATTTAATTTTAATTTTAATTTTATTTAAATTTTAATTTATTTGTAATTTAAATTAATCTTTAATTATAATAATAATTTAAATATTTTTTTAAAATTTTTAATTATATTAAGATTAGTTTATTATATATTAAATTTAATTTATAATGATATTATATTTTAAATTTTATTTAAATTTAAATTTAAATTTAAATTTAATTATAATTTAAATTTAAATTTAAATTTTAAATTTATATTTATATGAATTTATTATATATAATATTATAATACAGTATTAATTTTGAATTTAAAAATTAATTTTTTAAATACGTAATATTTCTTGGCGGCCTAAGCCCTCACAAAATATATATTTTTTAATCAACATGGTACTTTGTGGCGGCCTAAGCCCTCACAAATGATAGAGTTTGTGGCGGCTTTGGCCCTCACAAATGCTGAATTTTAAAAAATTAGTTTGTCCTTTGTGACGGCCTGTGTCCTCACAAAGGCAGCATTTTGTGACTGCAAAGTCTCTCACAAATACCAACGTTTGTTTTTTTCAAACTTTGTGACTGCAAAAACCCTCTCAAAATTTTGTGACCAGCTTATTTGTGGCTGTCTAAGACCCTCACCAAATCCTTCTTTTCTTGTAGTGGATATTGAAGTTGGATAGAGGATTCACATTAAATGTGATTTAGTTTTCTTGTTTATGTTTATTTTTTAATTACTAATATACTTCTAATTTGTTTTTTTCTTTTGTAATTAATAATAAATTATAATAAAAATATTAATTAATTTTATTTTTTAAAAAAATAAAATTATCAAAATAATATTTATCTAATAAATTTAAAACTAGTGTCGATTTTTTTAAATAATCCTAATTTCATGGTTAAGAAGTTATAGAGAAGTCCAATACTTTTTTATCTCTTCAAGTTGAGCCCACTTCGGCAGCACTCATGATTAGTATTCTTTTATGCAAAGAATGAGTCAAAGACATATGCAAAAAGTTAGTGTGATAATTTGGTTTTTGCAGGTAAAAGACAAAAACACTTTTTCTCTAAGAGTGTGTTTGAGAGTTTAGGAGAGGAAAGTAGTAGAAGGCATTAAAAAATGAAGGATGAAGTCGAATGAATGAAGGGCTTTGAAAGGCAAGGGCTTTGAGGATTTATTTCTGTTCATTATACAAAATCTCCTTAATCCGGGGAACTAAAAAATATAGAGGATTTAGAAGAGTTTTAATAAATTCTCCAAGTTTAATAGATATTGTTATAATATTTTTAATATTAAAAATATATTAATCATAATTATTTATTTATTATTCTTTACAAAAACATTTGTTTAAAAATATAGAAAATAAAAATATTTTTTTTCCATTCCTCTCACTAAAAGTTCTATGTACTCCGCTTATAACACCCCAAATTTTATAATAAACTGTTTTATTAATGAAATATTATTTTAAATAATTAATTTGGTGTTAAAATTATTTTAGAATACATGTTGATAAATTTCGTGATTAATTTTTGTTATGTGAGTGCTTTAGATAATGTGCTACTTTTATACATATTGAATTAATTGAGTAATCAAAATAATAAATATTATATTTTATATATTTTTCAAAATAATATTTTATTGTAATATTTTAAAAAATAAGAATTTTTGGCGATTTTATGTGTATATGAGCGTATGCAATTAATGTGATATTTTACAATGCATTTGATTGATGTTAATTGTGCACGTAATTATATTTCAATTATTTATAACTATTTTCTATTTTTAGTTATTTATTTTATAAATAATTATTTTGAGATAGTAGTAATATTGAATTTAATCTTGATTTTTATATACTTGTTATGGGATTATGTTTTTATATTTATTTACTTTGAATTAGTAATCAATGTAAAGTATTGATATTATATTTATTGATTTTATAATTTCAAATATTTTCTAACGACGGTAGTAATTTAATGTAAATATTAAAAAAAAAAAACAGTATAATTATAGTGATTAATTTGAATATGTGGGTTTTAATTATTAATATATTTTAAAAGATTAATTATTTTATTTTATAAATTATTAGTTTTAAAATAATAATAATGTTTTATTAATGAATTTGTGTTTTTAAAAAATAAAATAAAAATAGTAATAGTAAAACCTAAGAAGAGGCTAATGGGCTTGACCCGTGTGTGTAAAGGATTTAAATTGTAAATAAAATAAAATAAAAAGAATAAGGAAGGAAGCTTACAGCTAGCCATAAAACCAAGAGGAAACCAACAACAAGCCTATCGTTTAATGGTGATTGATAAATGTCTCAGAAAACTTTTTCCATTTATGCTCACATTTGAGTATGTTGTTTCATTTATGTAGCTAGTAATTAAACACAATATTTCATATTTTTAACAATCCCGATTTCCCTCTAAAATATCTTACTTCTCTCTAAAATATTTGACTTCTCCGTTTATTAAATTCGTTATTTTGCACAATTCTGTTTTACTGTAAGTCCGATTTGAGTGAAATCAACGTCAAAACGATCGTGTGAAAAGTGGTTATATTGTCCACTGATTGGTTTTCTGATTTATGGTAAGATTCCATGACCGAATTTCGAAAGTAATTTTAGAGTGCCTTCTCATAATTTATTTTTAACGTTTACCCATAAATTGTCAACTTAGGTCGATTGAAGGACAAAGAGTTAATGAACAAAGACTATTTTCTCGTGAAATAGTATCCATGTCTGAATGCGTCGAAATAAAATAAGGGGTGAGAGATCGTTTGAATCCATGAATATAATATAACGTGAGATGAACGGGAAAACCGTATTTTCCAACGATTCATTTGGGGCTCGCTAAGTATGACATTAGCCATTTGGTTGTATCTAAATGATTAAAGTTTTGATATTAATTTTAAAATCAATTTAGGACGTTCATCGTGACTTTGAAATAGTATAGAATTCATATTATTAGTATTAGTAATTCTTAAAAATTTGAGATTGATTGAATTTTAAAGTTAGAATCTTTAGAACACAAATTATAAATGAGTTAAAGTTGATTTATTCTTTTTAAGAAAAAAGAAATAAATGTCTTATATTTGAATTGTTCTTGATTTATTTTAAAGAATTAAATTGTGTTGGAGTTGTCTTGATTTATAAAATTAAAAAAGAAAAAAAAAATATTATGATGATTCTATTTAAAATTTAGAGTAGTCAAACATCAACTAGAAGTTTTACTATGTGTTGTGTTAAAGAGAATCAAAAAGATTTGTTATAGCAATAATGTTGAGAAAATAAGTCAATAAATTGGAACTACTTTTGAAATTTTGATGTGTTGGAGATCTTCCCTCTTTTATATATAGTTTGATTTTCTTTCAAAATATAGGTTAAAAATAATTATTTTAAGAGTGATTAAATAATTTGAGAGGTAGTTTTTTGTGATTAAGGTATGGGTGAAATTTTAGGAATCTTATTGATGTTAAAAACAATTTTTTACTAAGAAGCAATCTAAGAAAAAGTTTTGACTTCCGAAGAAAAAATTATTTTATGATATTAAAAGATTAGTGATTCTTTTAAAATAATTTAGATGTTTAAAATCAAATTTTAGAATATAGATTAACTACTAAAATGGTTTATGTACTACTTGATATATTTTGGTTTTCTAGGTATTATATTAACTTCTAGTATAAGTAGTTACTTACCTTATCTACTAACTAAAAAACCTTTGTTTCTATTTTTGTTAAAAGATAAAGATTGATTCAAAACAAAAAAATTTAGTTAATTATTTAATTGTGATAAATTTGGAGTTGTTTGATTGCTATGAGAATATCCTACATCAGGATGCCAATTATTGAATTAGTTATATCCATGTATAGTGATTAGGTAAATGTGAAAGTGTTTGTGTTTAAGGTGTTCTATGTGTTAGAAATTTGTGTGTAGTGTTTAGAGTGTTTAAGAAAGAGATAATTATATGTTTCTTTATTTTGATTGTTGATTGATATTAATCTAGGTGTCTTTTCTTTGATTGTTGTAACTACTTTAAATTACAAATAAATTATTGAAAATGTGTAATTAAGTGGAATTTTAACTTGAAGTAAGGAGTACGAGTTGCGACGCCGTCACATTCTTGAACCACGTTAAATATACTTTTAATTATTTATGTTTGAATTTGAATGACTGCATTTATAGTTACCTTAAGTATTTGATTACATGAGTAGGAGGGGACTAGCTACTCCGATAACTCATCGTTGATAAAATAGGCAACAATAACATATTGTAATTATTGCTAGAAATACTTGTTAAACCTATTTTTGAAATAGTTAAAAATCATGTTCACCTCTTATACAAATTTGAGTGATTATGAGTCTTATGTGACATCAGTGTTTAATGCCGATGATGGGTTATGTGGCGTGAATAAAGGTTGGAGTGTGTTTTGAAACTATGTGAAAATATTTGTCCTCTTCCACTATGGTTATGTACTCTAGTTCTTGATTTCTAAGAAATTGTTCATGATACAAATTCTTATGTGTGTCTCCATTTGAAATTCTTAAGGGTACAAAATCATTGAAATATTGTTCTATCTTTCTTACTTAAGTGAAATCTGTTGATAAATTGATAATATTATTTGAATTTTTTTAGAGAGTATAACTAGAAAATCATTGTTTGAGTAGTTAGTTGAAGTTAACAATCCATTTGGCACATTTTCACTTTATTGAACTTGAAGTAGTAAAATTAATAAATCTATAAGTTTTGTTTCCTTCATAAATTATAGTGGGTACTTATAGTATTTCGTTCATGAATGAAATACTAGTTAAGATTGTTTAAATGATTCATTGTGTCATGTTAACCTATCATGTAAAGGTAATTGATTTTTGACATATTGTGCTTGAATACCTAAAATATGTTCATAGATTAAATTTGAATCTTGAGGGTGGTTAGTTAGATATCAATTCGGTTACTATTCACTTCAAATTTCGAGGACAAAATTTATTTAACGAGGGGAGAATAGTAACACCCCAAGTTTTATAATAAACTGCTTTATTAATAAAATATTATTTTAAATAATTAATTTGATATTAAAATTATTTTAGAATACATGTTGATAAATTTTGTGATTAGTTTTCGTTATACGGGTGCTTTAGATAAAGTGCTACTTTTATACATATTGGATTAAATGAGTAATCTAAATAACAAATATTATATTTTATATGTTTTTCAAAATAATATTTTATTGTAGTATTTTAAAGAATAAGATTTTTAGCGATTTTACGTGTATATGCGCGTACGAAATTAATGAATATTTTACAATGCATTTGATTGATGTTAAGTATGTACGTAGTTATATTCCAATAACTTATAACTATTTTCTATTTTTATTTATTTATTTTATAAATAATTATCTTGAGATAGTAGTAATATTGTATTAAATCATAATTTTTATATACATGTTATGGCATTATGATTTTATATTTATTTCTTTTGAATTAGTAATTAAGATAAAGTGTTGATGTTATATTTATTTATTTTTATAATTTTAAATATTTTCTAGCGATGGTAGTAATTTAATGTAAGTATTTTAAAAAAAGTATAATTATGGTGGTTAATTTGAATATGAGAGTTTTGGTTATTAATATATTTTAAAAGATTAATTATTTTATTTTATAAATTATTAGTTTTGAAATATTAATAATTTTTATTAATGAAATTGTGTTTAAAAAAAAATAGTAATAGTGAAACTTAAAAGGAGACTAATAGGCTTGACCCAATGTGTGTAAAGAATTTAAATTGTAAATAAAATAAAACAAAAGAATAAGAAAGGAAGCTTACATCCAGCCATAAAACTAAGAGGAAATCAACAACAAGCATATTGTTTGACGGTGATCGATAACTGATTCAGAAAACTTTCTCTATTTCGCCCAAATTTGAGTATGTTGTTTCATTTATTTTGTGGTCAATTAAACGCAATATTTTATATTTTTAACAACCCCGATTTCTCTCTAAAATATTTGACTTCTCCGTTTGTTGAATTCGTTATTTTGCACCGTTTTACTTCACCATAAGTCCAATTCGAGTGAAACCAATGCCAAAAGGATCGTGTGAAAAGTGACTATCTTATCCACTAATTAGTTTTCTGATGTATGGTAAGATATCTTGACCAAATTTCGAAATTAATTTATTTATTAGAGTGCCATCTCATAATTTATTTATTACGTTTACCCATAAATTGTTGAGTTAGATCGATTGAAAGATAAATATTCAATGAACAAAAACTATTTTCTCGTGGAATCGTATTCATGTGTGAAAGTGTCGAAATAAGGTAAGGTGTGAGAGCGTTTGAATTCATGAGTATAATATAATGTGAGATGAGCAGAAAAATCATATTTCTCAACGATTCATTTGGGGCTCGCTACGTACAACAATAGCCCCTTGAGTGATCAATTGATAAATGTAAAAATATGTGAATTGTGAGATTAAAATATAGAATAGAAATATTTATAAGGTGTTGATTGATTTAACTTTGTTAAATGTGTGGTATTTGATATTATTGTGATGTTTGATTTATTTTTTTGAAATGTGTGATATTTGATATTATTGTGAAATTGGATGTCGAATGAATTTTATGTATGTTTGATTAGACGTGTTTATATGATGTGAAAATAAAAAGTGAATTCATTTTGATAAGTTTATGTGATTATGATGATGTATAATTAATAATAATGATGCTATAAATTGGTGACAAGCCTATGTGATGATGTATGATTGATGATAGTGATGCTATAAATATGTGGTTGTGAATTTGTGATGAGAATATTGAAGTAATCCCATAGTTGGTGAAATAATTGTAATTCCAATTTGTGTTTGAGATGACGGTCTTAATGGAGTATCATAAGCCAATGAGGGGATAAAATAAATATTGAGAATATGTGAATGAAGATTATTTTGTCATCATATAGTTAGAGTCTGACAAGTCTAGTGATTCTGTGGAAGTACAACTGAATGAGTCTGAGCGTGGCAATCTGTTGTCGAGCCTTAAGGTAAGATTGTTAGACCTTGAAGGTATTCGGGTGGAGAATTCATAGGTGACTTGGAGGTAGCACTCCAAATGTCAAGAGCTACCACGCAACACACATTTACCTCGAATGTCGAATATATGTGTCTCGGGTTGAGTTGAGGAAATCTTTGAGGATAGGGCCAATTTGAATTTTCCATCCACTGGAATGGTGGCATAGTATCAAGACTCCTAACCAAGTACTTTAGAGTTAGAATTGTACCACATTGTGAAGTAGAGTCTAAGTTCATGCATATCATTGCAGTTCCCTTGTGATTGTTTTGTGGTGATTGATGTGTTTCAATAGTGATAATAATCATCTTAGATGATTTGATGCTATAGTAAAATGTATTGATTTTCCTTAAATGGTTTTTACTTTATAATGTTATGTTTTTCCTTGAAGAATGTCTGTGTAATGATATGGTTTATTTATGATTAATTGTGTGTTCTCCTTACCTATATTATACTATTAACATGATCTCAAAACTCACCTCCTTCGTTGTTTGTGTTTGACTAACTGGCCATGCGTTTGTGAAATCGAAGTTGTAATAGGTTAATGAGTCTTGAAGTTCAAGTTTCGGAGGAACCTCGCTTTGATATGTGATATCGGGAATAAGAGTTGTAATTTGTATTTTACTTATTTAATTTGAAACGACTTTTGTATGAAAACCTTATAAGTACTAGTAAGTTTTTAGAATAAAATTAAGTAATTATACTTAAATCAAGCTTATTGAGATTATACTATTTTATAGAAGTAAATAAGTTTAGAGTGTTGTTTTTTATTTTTGAGAAATGTGATATCCTAAATGAAAAATAAAAGTTATATATCGGCTTTCTTTTTATTTGGAGTGTGACACCTTAAATCCCTCATTTTGATAGGTAGCACCTTAAATCTGCTGTCGATTATTATTTTGATAGGTAGCACTCCAAATTTTATTTGGAGTCTGAGCTACCACTTTTATTTATCCGCTTCAAATTTTATAGATAAATAATATAAATTATTATATATATTATTTTGGGGTTTAAGGTGTCACACTTTTCCTCCTCTCCAAACTCCCAATCAAAGCATAAGATTTTTGCACAAGGAGAGACAATAGGGTTGCAAGTTAAATCCAAGCCATTAATCATAATTCAAAAGATATAATTAATTATTTTTGTTTCTAATCATAACCAGATATTTTAAGTTGCTGCCCGTTATTTAAATCTGCAATTTTGGTTCATTTAATTTTAATTACAAAATTATGGTCCATTTGTGTGTAATAATGGAATTATGAACCCAATTTAAAAATTTCAGAGTATAAGATCAATAATAATAATAATAATAATAATAATAATAATAATAATAATAATAATATATTTAATTATAACATAAAAGTTATCTATTTAATTATCATCTATAAAATGTGAAAAAAGAAGATAAGAAATTTGTATTTTCACATGTTATTTCCCATGTTAACAGTTTAGTTGCAAAACATATATATAGCTTCATCACAAAAATGACGTCTTTAACAAAGATTACTTTGTTAAGAGTTTAGCTACAAAGATTTTCTAATTACTGCACCATTTAAAGCTCCTTTATGCAAGATCATCCACCATGTCTTTCTCAATCAAATTCACAACAAAAACCCCAAAGACTCTTTGCTAATCCTCAAATCAATTACCAGAAGAAAAGAAGGGGGAAAATAAAAGAAAATTACAGAATTAAAGGACAACATAATAAAAAATAAAATTTTAAAATAGTAAAATTTAAGAAACTGAAGTAAGATTAAAAAAATAATAGGTTAAATACCACATGTGGTCCCTTAACTTAATTTCAGTTAACGATTTAGTTTTTTATCTTCTTTTTTTTTTCTCCCCATTTTGGTCATTTATGTGTTTAAATAATTTCAGCGTTACCCTCTAAGTGGGATTCGGTTAAGAAAAAGTTAAAAAAATTCCTCCTCCGTTTTCTTTTTATTTGGATTTTCTCTCACATTTTTGTTTTTGTTGTTTGGTTTCACTTCTCATCTCCCTTCTCCAAATTCCCAAATTCATGAACACTAAATCCCTAAAGAAAGAACTAATCTCCCTTCTCGTTCAACAAATTGAAATTATAATAAGTATTAAAATTTAAAAACCAATGGTCATCTTGTGATTCTTGTTCAACCTCCAAATTAAACTAGGTTCAATCTGTATAAATATATGAAATTAATCAATCTTAAACCAAATCCATAATGTTCTTTTTATGAGCAGTCAATGGAAAAATAAAATCATAATATCACTTCACTGCATAGATGTGCATGAAGTTCTAATAGCCCTAAAACTAAGGGTCTTACATTACTACCCCGCTAAAATTAGTTTCGTCCTTGAAACTACGTGTCGATATACAACTCAGGGTGTTGTCCCCTCATCTTGCTCTCCAATTCTCAAGTCGCATCTCGAGTAGTTGGGTTCCAAATTACCTTGACCAACGAAACAGGCTTGTTCCTTAATCGCTTAATGTTTCTGTCATCAATTCTTACAGGCAATACTTTGAATGACAAGTTATCCTTCAGTTGAATTGTGTCCGGTTCGATCACAAGTGACGAATCTGTAAGGTATTTCCTTAACTATGACACATGAAACACGTCGTGAATATTGGACAATATCGGATGCAATGCAATCTGATAAGCTACATGTCAAATTCGTGCAGAAATTTGATATGGTCCAATAAATTTCAGAGTTAATTTCTTCGATTTCATAGCTCTGCCAACTCCAGTAGTAGGTGTGACTCTCAGAAACACATGATCCCCCTGCTCGAATTCCAAAGGTTTGCGACGCGTGTCCGCATAACTCCTCTGAAGATCTTGTGAGACATTCATTTTCTCTTTTATCTTCTTGACCTTATCTGTAGTAAGTTGCACCATCTCAGGTCCTACAATCATACTTTCACCGTCCTTATACCAACACAAAGGCGTTTGACACTTAGGTCCATACAGAGCCTCATATGGTGCCATTCCAATAATTGCGTGGAAACTATTGTTGTAGGTAAACTCAACCAACAGAAGTACATCATCCCAACTTCCTTTATCATCTAATACACATGCTCTCAATAGATCTTCCAAGGACTGATTTGTTTTCTCAGTCTGTCCATCCGTTTATGGATGGTAAGCTGAACTCAATCTTAGTTTCGTTCCCAATGCTTCGTGCAATGCTCCCCAAAATTGTGATGTGAATTCCGGGTCACGGTCTAATACAATACTCGATGGTGCTATGTGTAATCTCACAATCTCAACAATGTAAATCTATGTTAGCTTATCTACCTTATAAATGGTCTTTACTGGTAAAAAGTATGCAGATTTAGTCAATCGATCCACTATCACCCTTATAGAATCATTCTTTCTCCTTGTTTTCGGCATTCTAGTTATAAAGTCCATGGAAATGTTGTCCCACTTCCACTCAGGTATATCTAAAGGTTGCAACATTTCAGCAGGTCGCTGATGTTCCACTTTCGCTTTCTGACAAGTTAAACAAGTTGATACATACTTCGCTACATGTCTCTTCATTCCTGGACGAATAATTCTACCTAAAATCGTGATACATCTTTGTTTCTCCAGGATGAATACTCAATTTACTCTTATGAGCCTCTTCTAAAATTGTTTTCAACATATTTATAATTTCTGGTACACAAATCCTACCATTACATCTCAAAATATTATCTGGTATGATCTTAAACTTAGTTGTCTTCCCTTGCACTATTAGATTCCTCTTTTCTTGAATTAATGCGTCATCTTGAAAATTCACAATGTCTTCAAGTAGGCCACTCGAAATCTTAATCATTCTGAATTTCAAAATTCTCGGTGCAAACTATACATTCAAGTGTAGGTCTCTAAAAGCTTCCCACAACTCTTGTTTTCGAGCCATCATTGTTGAAGACATCGATACACTTCTTTTACTCAATGCATCAGCCACTACAATTCACTTCTTCTAGCCAAAACTCACACTTCGACAAATTAGCATACAATTGCTTCTCGCATAAGATTTCAAGAACTTGGCGCAAATTCTCTCCATGTTCTTCCTCAGTCCTTGAATAAATCAAAATATCATCAATGAACACCACAACAAATTAATCTAGAAATGGACTAATGATTATGTTCATGTAGTAATAATTATAGTGATTATTTTGAATATGAGAGTTTTAGTTACTAGTAATATATATATATATATATATATATATATATATATATATATATATATATATATATATATATATTTGTTTTAAAACTAATTATTTTAATTACTCTAATTTAGAAAAAAAAAATATTAGTTTTGAAATATTAGTAATATTTTATTAATGAGATTGTGTTTAAAATAAAATGTTAAAAAAATAAATTTTGATAATTATTGGTTTTAATTAAAAATAAAAAATTAAAGAAAGTAATAAAATGAGTTTCATGAGTTGAAGAGTAAAGCCTAATTAAACAATAATAAATAAATAAATAAATAGAAAAGGAAAAGAAACAAAGTAAGAGAAAGGTGAATGAGTTTCATCTAAATTTCATTATGTTGTTTCTTATATTTAGTTAGTCAATTATACATACTTACTCAGATTTTTTATCATCCCAGTTTCTCTTTAAAATATATGCTTCTTCATTTTTAAAATTTCTTACTTTGCACCATTCTTTTTCATCGTAAGTCCGATCTAAGTGAAAGCAACGTCAAAACCATCGTGTGAAAATTGACTATATTATCCACTAATTATTTTTTTTCTGATTTATGTTAAGTTTCCTTGGCCAAATTTCAAAATTTAGTTTTAAGGATGTCTTCTTAAAATTTATATTTGACATTTACCTATAAATTGTCGAGTTAGATCGATTGAAGGACAAAGAGTCAAGGAACAAGGTTGTTTGCTCGTGGAATTGTCATCGTTTATGGAGGCGTCGAAATAAAGTAAAGGGTGAGAGAGCTTTTGAATTCATGACTTTAATATATTGTGAGATGAACGGGAAAACCGTATTTCCTACCAATTCATATGGGGATCACTATGCATGCCAATTGCCCTTTGAGTGATAAATTAATTAATGTGCAAAATGGAAATTGTGAGATGTTGATTGATAAGGTGTTGATTGATTCATTAAATGTGTGTCATTTGATATTATTGTGATATTTGATTTAGTTTCGTTAAATGTGTGGTATTTGATATTATTTGTGATATTGGATGTCGAATAAATTTGGTGTATATGTTTGATTAGATGAGTTGATGTGAGGTATTAATAAAATATGGATGCATTGTGTGATATGAGTTAATTCGATGATAATGATGTATGATTGATGATAGTGAAGTTATAAATTTGTCATAAGTTTATGTTATGATGTTGATAATGATGTTATAAATTTTTTATAAATATTTCGAAGTAACCACAAAGTTGATGAAATAGTGATGATTCCAACTTGTGTTAAAGACGATGCTCTTAATGAGTGTCATAGGCCAACGCGGGGAGAAAATAAATATTGAGAATTTTTGAAGTGAATATTATTTTATCATCATATAGGTAGGGCCTGACAAGCCTACTGATTTCAAGGAAGTACAACTGAATGAGCCTGATCCTGGTGGTCTACTATTGACCCTTAAGGCAAGATTGTTAGACCTTGGAAGTATTCGGGGGG
>JBBPBR010000003.1:60518484-60543414 GCA_037974775.1 Cicer pinnatifidum
TTTAATGTCTAATAGTGTTAATTTATTTAATAATTGAGTAATTTATTACTTTAAATTTAAATATACAATTAATCATTGTAAAATGCATAAATTTGATTTTAGATCTCGAAAAAAATGTGTTTTAATTGATATAAATGTAAGAAATTTAATTTTAATCTCTTCCTAATAAAAAAATTATTCATTTATATCCCTGCAAACACAACGACTTTGTTTTAATCCTTGCATAAATCTCATGTATACTTTTTTTTCTTCAATTACATCAATTAATAGTGGAACCATATATTAATAGAAATATATGTTTTACACGATACATAAAGAGAAAATGCACTATACTTAAACTATTTGAAATAAGGTTTTTCATTACAAACATTGACACCTAAAAATTGTACCATTATAAAATATAAATATGACCATATTTTTGCACCTAAACAACCTAAAAACTATGTTAGACTCAAAAACTCAGTTGCAGCAAGTTCATTTGGTGCTTAGTTTGGGTAAACTGCAGCTACATGAAAAAGGAAAATTAAAGGTGGATGAGGGTATGAAAAAAAAAGTTTAACGCAAATTTCAATATTTGAATAATAAAAAGTTATGTTTGATTTTTCCGTGTCAGAATAGTAGAAAAGTTGACATTTTTTTATACAAGTGAATGGGGAATTTATGGGAGAGTGTCGTGGAGGTAAAAAATTGGTTAAATAAAATTAAGTTACTGAAATTTTTAGTTGTGAAGTAATTTTGAAAGGGTTAAAAACAAGTTGGCAAATTTCAAGACCAGTTGTAATGGAAATGGAAGTTGCTGAAAACAATTGTAATAAACGTTGCATTAAAAGTAAGGACCAATTGACAAAATAAACCTTTCAATGGCAAATATAAAGGGAATGGGTTTGGATTCCCTTTAACCTCAAAGTTAGATAATTCAAATTCAAAGGGAATGTTAGATGGGTTATAATTAGAGTATGCATTTTCTTTAATTAGTATTTAATAAAGAGAAAACTTAACATGCACAGTACTATATTATATTGAAAATTCTATATTTGTTTTTGTGGAAAAATTGTACTTTTCATTTTTTGAAATATAATAATCATTTATGGAATGCTTAATATATATTATGATATATATTAGCATGACACTTTAAAAAATACTCGTAGTATTTAGCATGTAAGTTAATAAAGTATCATTAATGTATTGTATTGTATGTGTCGCAAAGGTAAGTATGGTAACGGGGCGGAAGGAGTTTGAGTTTTTTTGTCTTCACTCACACTCATTCGTATATATAATTATAAATTTAAAAATTATATCTATAATAATTAATATAATATAATAATTATTATTAGATAATAATAAAATTCAAAAATATTTTTTATAAAAATAAAATTATAATTTTTAATATTTAAAAAATATTAAGTATAGTCAATATGTATATTTATAACAAATTTAAAAATTACTATAATATTACTTGTGGAACAGGTTCATAGTGGAAATCACCACCCCAAACTTGTTCCTACCGCCGAATTTTAATTTTAGGGAAAATCTGCATCCGCCCCCAATCATTTTTCCGGCCCAAATCAAACGTATTTAGGTAGTACCCGCCAGTGCGAGTTGTCTTGTCATCCCTAAACATAGGCCAATTACTTGTGATTTTTTTTTTCTTCCGAAGTTTCCATTATCAAATCTTAACTTATAAGTTGATAAATTTTCGTATGTGTGAATCCGATTACTTGAGTTATCGGACGTTAGCATTCAGTAGACATTAGAGGTAGGAATATGTTAGGTCGTTCATTAGTGGTATATGGCCTTACGTATTTAGAGTCTGGTCTAACATGACCTGTTTAAAATAAAAAAACAAGGTTCATGCTAGTTTTAAAGCTTATTAATTTAAATAGATCAGACTCGTGCTTATAAAAAAGTCTATTAGACTTGATAGATCGGTCTATATTAATTAAATTATTATTATTATTATTATTATTATTATTATTATTATTATTATTATTATTATTATTATTATTATCATTATTATTATTTATTAATATTAGAATTTGTTATTTTAAATTTGTTATTTATGGTTTATTTTTATTTTTTTTGAAAGGTTATTGCAGACTTGCTAGTTATAATTTTATTAGATTTGATTATAATTGTATTAGCTTTCCTTATGTTTATTATTTTATTAGTTTTCCTTATATATAAAAGCCTAGTTTAACCTTTTTCTTAAAATAAAATATATTATTTAAATATTTTAATGTAAAATATACTTTTAAATAAGCTTTCAAGTCAGGCCAGATTTTTAAAAAAAGTCTGACCATACAGAAAAAAAGCCTATGATAGACCGTAGGCCACACTCAAGCCTTTCAAAGACTAACTTCGCATATTCCTTCCCTTAGTAGACACCAATACAAAAGCAGTGTCAGTCTTATCACCAAACACTTCTTCTTCAACACTCAATCTAAAATTATTCACCTATTTTCACATTTTTGGAGTTCAAAAAGCTCATTCTTCTATGCATTAGCACCATCAACTCTATTTTTATTCATTGTAAAGGAAATGTAGCTCTAAAACCTTCCTCATTGTCATTTTATTGTTATAGTTTTCGAAGTTTTATACTGAGTGGTACCAAATTATGGGATCTGGTAATGTGTTTTTTAAAAAATTAACACTACCAAATTCATGCATCGGGTAGAATGGTTTTAATAAATGTGGCACTATCATATTCACGCATTTGATAGGTGCAATTGCATTTCAGAATTGTCTAGTTTATGCATAATTGAATTTTAGTTTGAATTAAATGTTTTTAGATAGTTATGGTTGAGGTTGAAGTTGAATCTCAACATTCTTTGGCAGTAGATTTGAAACCTGAGCCTGCAGCTGAACCAAAACCTAAGTCTACAACTGAAGAAATACTTGAGCATGTACCTGACTTGAAACTAAAGGTGACAATTGATTGGAAACCAGATAATGTATATCAAGATATTTTTCGAGATGATTTGATTGCTTGGGTTCGTTGTCAAGAAGCTAAGTTAGGATTTTCAACAATAATTACAAGATCTAATCATTGTTCTAATAGAAGAAAATAATTTGTTGTATAGGGTTCCGAGAGGGGTGGTGTTATGGAAGGGACAAATAAGAAGTTGAAACCCGAAAACACAAGATCTTAGGACATGTGAATGTCTATTTAGGTTGCATAGTTACTTCTTTAAAACCAAAGAATTAAATCTTAGTGTTGTGTTAGGATTACACAACTATGAGATCGATAAAACCTTAAAAGGTCATCTCGTTACTAGACGGTTAAATGAGGAAGATAATACTATAAGGAGTCCGAGATCAGAAATGCAACATATGTTGAAATGCTTAGATGATTACAAATATTGAACAATTGATAATTGTAAAATTAAAATTCAGGATGTTTTTTGGGCTCATCTTGAATCTATCAATTTGTTTAACACTTTTTCGACTGTGTTGTTGATGAAATTGATTTATAAACGTAACTAGTATGAAATTTCGTTGTTTAAGATCGTTGGTGTAACTTCAACGGAGAGATGACATATTCAATTGGTTTGTTTTTCTCAAGTTTGAAAAGAATGATAATTTCACTTGGGTCTTAGAGATGTATTAGAATTGTTGAAGTCTAAAGAGAAGACTTCCAAGGTAATTTTGACTAACAAAGATACTACATTGATTAATATTGTTGCAAAGATTTTTCCAACCTCTACTGCTTTAGTATGTTGGTATCATATTTCAAAAAATGTCAAAGCTAGATGTAAGTTGGGATGTTATAGTGGAATCTAATTCAAAGGATGCATATGGTGGCACCGTTGTTGAGTTCAAAAGGGTGTGTGAATTTTTTTCAAAATTATTTAAATATGTCGGAAGCACCATATTAGATGTGGTGAAGGAGAAAATTTTAAAAGAATGGACAGACTATGTGTTTTACTTTGGCAACGCAACCACAAATAAAGTTGAATCTGCTCACGGTAAGTTGAAAAGGTATTTGTTGGATATTAAAGGTGATTTGGTGAAGGGTTGGGAAACAATGAACAATATAATGCAAACAAAGTTCACTCCAATACAAGCCTCGTTTAGAAGGAGTTTGAGTGTGTTAGAACACAAATACAAAGACAAAGTTTTGTATTCGAAGTTGGCGTTTAAAGTTTTAAGAGTTAGATTAAAAGAAGCACGAGCAAATTAATGTGGTATGGACAATACAAAGTGTGATTGTGTAATTAAAGAAACTTGCATTTTTTTCATGTGTTTGTATCATTGCTAAGAAAGTAATGCATGACTCGCCTATTCGACTTAATAATTTAATGAATTCATGTGATTATATATAAAATACGGTACGAAATTACTTATGAAAGAGAAAATTCATGAGATAGCTTTCCCAGAAACGACGTTGTTGAATCCATCTAGTGAGAAACAATCCAGTTTCTGATTCACTACATCGAAACAATCCAGTTTCTGAATCCATTCCTAAAACAATAAATTTCCTTTATTGATCATATGCCTCTTTTTATGTATTCATATATTGACAAAATTGTTAATGTTGCTAGTGATGTATAGGACCATTAAACCACATTAGCATGCTATTAAATGTATATGACAATTATGAGTATAATGAAATATATGATGTATTTTTTT
The DNA here is from genome assembly GCA_037974775.1 of Cicer pinnatifidum. Lineage (NCBI taxonomy): Eukaryota > Viridiplantae > Streptophyta > Magnoliopsida > Fabales > Fabaceae > Cicer > Cicer pinnatifidum. Next base: position 60,523,114 of record JBBPBR010000003.1, read on the forward strand.
GATATGATGTTTAAACCAAATTTATATTTCTGCATATATCTTGTTTATGTTGTTTGTGGCATTGATATAATTTTGGTTCTGTGCATAAATGTTTCTAGTTATGTGTATTGCAGTTCCTTGAACTTCCTGTCAAACACAATATCGAATGTTAAGGTTTAGTAGTGTAATTTTTAAGTAAATTAACTACTGGATGTGTGAATCTAGTAGTATGTTGAAGTTTTTTTTCAAGTGAAATACACAACCAGGTCTTAGAATTGAGTAGTGTATTGAAGTATTTTCAACTGAAAAACACTACCAAATGTTAGGATTTGGTTGTGTATTTTTTATGTAAATTAACTATCGGATGTGTGAATGTTGTAGTATGTTGAATTTTTTATGTTCAAATAAAATACTTTTTTTATACAATTTGTGTGTTTCATATTTAACCTTAATTTATGCAGTCAATATTACACAGGCATTTATATAAATATCGGTCTTTTGGGTCCCCATGAATCTTTTAAAAAAAATCTTATAATAATTTTAGATATGATTCAAGAACAAGTTAAAGTTTATTGGAAATTTGTAACGACATTGCTTTGTCATAATGAAATAGTCATCTTAATTGTATAATTAGAGTGGTGACACCACTATAAAAGTTATTAGTATATCATATCATTGTCCTTATATCACACTCAAAAATAGCAACTCAAATGGTACTATTCATTTTGATTGGATGTATCTTGAGAATGATACAAACGTAAGATCGATATTCGCAGTTAATGACGTTTTCAGAGACAAATGACCGAACAAGTTGTATGCTAAGTGTTACCTAAATGTTATCTATGTTTATGTTATTTTATATAACTTTTAATTTAAATAATTTTTACTAGCAACTCATACACACAAATAACCTTTAATTGATAAGAATATCATATTAATCAAAATTAAAAAAAAATATTAAGATAATGTACATCTATTTCAAAAGCAATACTCTCTAATATATATATATATATATACCATTGTATAACTCCATTCCTAATGCGAATTTGGCTGCTCTTACGATATAAAAATACATACAATGTGTGATCAATGATATGTTGCACGCATTTATATGCATGAGTTCCCTCTTTCATCGTCACACTACTTCAAGTGAAACATCTCTAACAATCTTGGAAATCTTCAGCAAACCAGCTACATCAGACGTGAAGTTTCGTTGTTTGACAAACCTTAAAGTCTACATGTCTCAAACGACTTTCTTCTAGAAGTGGTTGCTTGAAAGGATGTGAAATCCAGTAAAACCAAGTTATATATCCAACTATAGTTTCTCCACAAATATCCATGCATATTTGGAGTAACTAGATGCAATTTGAAATCAATATATGTCTGATTTACCTTGTGCATACTCATGGTAGGAGGAATAGATATGTTTGGATGCCTGAGGACAGTCTAAATATATCCAAATTTCCTAGCACCCGTTCAGACTACTGGTGAAACTTCATCCTATATTCTCATCTAATCGAGTCAAAGTACCAATATATTTCCTCCAACAAACGAGTCAGAGGAAGGTTGTCATAGGAGGAAAACTAGTAATCTTTGACCACCAACCGATCCAGTGTATTCATCTATGTTTATGTCATTGGATGACCTCGATATGAAACGAACATACATGCATATGGAAGGGACTCGTCATATTTAGCTTGCAGAGTCCGCCGAAAAATGGTAAGAAAATGTTGCATGATTCAAGCCTGAAGCAAGAACATAGATTAAAGATTAATTATAAATAATGTTCCAATATAATTTCTAATATTATAAAAAAAAATAATTTCAATGAAATTAACTCTTAATTACATGGATGAGAGACAAGTAACCAGCTACTTGTTTCGTCTTGGGTTCGCTAGCATCCGTTAGCTGACTATACAAGAAAGCAAAAGCAACAACACCCCATGCATACTTTTGGACACTACCTAAGACTGTGAAGTTCGGAACGTACTTAACATTAACATACATTGTACTTTTATTGTTGTATATGGTAGTTCCCATAAGGTAGAGAAGATAAGTGTTGATTGTGTTAATACGATGATATTCCCTCACCTTGTCATCATCAACAAATTGAACAAAATTGTTCAGATGAATCTTAAATTGGAATTCAAGGGTAGAGAATCTGACATGCAATCATATGGTTTTATCAACCTCTATTAGCGCATCATCTAAGTTGAACCCCAAGATCATTACGTATCCCCTCAACACCCTCATCTTTTACCAGTGACGTATGTGCTAGAAGGTGTTCGATGATGGGAAAGTGAAGAAGATATGACACATCGTCCATAGTCACTATCATATCACCAATAAGAAGATAAAAAAAGCTAGTCTCCCTCTATCACCTCTCAACATATGTAGACAGTAAGCCTATGTATATAAACTTGTAGGGTATGCGTCCAAGATCAGCTAAGGAAATGCTTTGGTTGGATTCCAAAACCAAGTCATGGTAGAAGTTGGAACCTGAAGTTGACATATTTTTCTATCATTGTTGACCCAGTTAAATGGAACCATTCCTAAGAATAAGTACATTGTTATTCTTTTGATGATTGAGTAAATAATTAATTGATGGAACCAAATTCATTTTATACTTAGAGTTTTTATGATAACAAAAGTATTATATGAGAATAATATATTTGACTTTAAATAATGTGAAAGAAGATATGGTCAAAATTTGTAAAATATTTGATCAAGATTTATCTAAAATAAAATAAAACATAATCAATATGAAGAGTTTACAAACGCAGTCTGAACAAAATATGAATATAATCAATCTGAAGAATTACAATCACAATTTAAACAAAAAAAAAAAAGGAACATAATCAATTTGAAGGATTTACAAACATAATCTGAAAAAAAAAATACAATTCATATTTAAACAATGACAAAATTTAAGCCCAAATTTTAACTATAAATAGACACTCAAAACGGAAGAAGAAAATCATCTAAAAGCATAAAAAGCAGTCTTAGAGTTCAAACAGAGAAATACTTGTTCAAGTATGAAATATTTTCTAAGTGTTCTTTTATTAGACTGTGAAAGTTATTATTATCATCAGCTTTTTAGAAACAACTACTTAATTTCTAATTTTTTGTATCCATCCTGATAGTGGTTTAGTTCCTTCTTCAATATGGAGTTGTCAGGTTGTTAGGAGAAGACTTGACTTGTAGGGTCAAGGTGGTTAGTTCATCAAAAGTCTGGGGTTGTCAAGCTATTTGGGAAGACTGGCTTGGAGGGTTAGGTGCTTTAAAATTCATGGTATTTTAATTAGCGGATTAAAGCCTTCAAAATGAGAGTAATTGATGTAGCCAAGTTAGTCGTGAACCAAGACAAATCTATGTGTCAAATTATTTATGCTTTCAATGTTTGTTGCCTCTGAATCTATTTGTTTCTACTCCAAGTATGTCACCAAAACCAAACTAGTGGCAAACACAATTCAACCCCTATTCTCGTGTTTGCACCTTCAATTGACATTAAAACTCGGTCTCAAGACTGAGCACTTTACAGTGGTTGAGAAAAGATCCAAGGGTTCAATGTGCTTGAATTCAGTGAAGAAGTTGTTGGACGAAACATCAACAAACCACCTCTGATTGATGAAGAACGTTTTGAGTATTGGAAAGACAAGTCGAGAAGTTTCTATATTTCACAAGATCTTGAACTTTGGGACTTCGTGGAAGATGATTATATTGCTCTGAATAATACTTATGGTATTGAAATTCCAAGAAATAAGATTAATGTTGATCAGATGAAGGTGTACAATATGCATCATAAATCCAGAACATTTATTATAAATGCAATCACCTTCAAGGAGTTTGATAAGTGCACCAACTAGGAGACAACAAAGAGTATAAATGATAGTCTCATTCTGATCTATGAAGGAAGCAAGCAAGTTCCAGAAGCAAAAGCCAACCTCATAGTAAAAAAGTATGAGTTGTTCAAGATGCAAGAAGATGAAGACATTGAAACAATGTTTTCCAGATTCCAAACATTCATCTTTGGATTAAAGGTATTTGATAAATGTTATACTATTGTTGATCATCAGAAGAAAATTATTAAGAGTCTGACAAGCAAGTGGAAACCTAAGATCACATCTATTCATGAAGCAAAGGATCTGAATACTCTAAAGTTGGAAGCATTAATCAACTCTATCAGATCACATGAAATTGTGCTTGAAGAATATGAGCCTAAGAATAAGAACAAGACTCTGGCCTTGAAATCCAAGCTGAAGAAGGTTCTAAAGGCAACATCAGAATTAGAGGATAGTGATTCAAGTTATCAGAATATGAACTCAGAGAAAGAGGAGACTGTTTTCATATCCTGAAAAATTCAAAAGATAAGGCATAACAGAAAGAAGAAATTTCCCCAAATATATTCCAAGCAATCCAACAAAGGGAATGATTATAAATATGACAAGAAAAACATCATTTGCTATGGATGCAATGAACCTGGACGTTTTAAGCATAATGTTCAAATATGGAGAAAGGGAAACACCAGAGGAAATATTTCAGGCCCAAGAAGAAGAGTCTAATTCCTACGTGGGATCATTATGAGGAATCATCTGCATTGAACAAGCATATTTGACTATGATGGCTCATACCAACTCTGCCTCTGGATTCAACACAAATTCTAACTCTATAAGTAAATCGGCAAGAAATTGAAGTATTGTATGACTTTGCTCCATCTAATTTAATTACTGCTATAAATGATTTTTTTAAATAATAATCACAAATTGTCTTTAAACCTAAAAAAAAAATTACGAAAGAAAATAAAAATCTAATTGAAAAAGTTAATGCTTTAAAGAATCAAAGTGTTGAATTTAAAACAGAAAATGCAACTCTAAAAATTGATATTATTGAACTTAAAATAGAGAATGCAAATTTGAAAACTCATATTGTTGAACTTAAGGCTAAAAATCTAACTCTAAAAAGCAATCATAGTTCAACATCAATTGAAAATACCACATGTAACTCTGGTAAGCATCAACAAGTATTTCAAGATTTTCTTGCAAATGGTATGAAAATATTTTCTTGCTAATGGTATAGAAAGAAGAGGTATAGGATTTGAAGAAATTGTAAACCTAGACTTGTTCCCTCTGATATCTTGTGTATTGTTTGTTTGCTCTAAGAAATGTCACTACAAATTATCTTGTCCAATGTTAAATATAAAGAAAAACAAGAAACCTTTCAATACTAACAAATCAGGACCCAACCAAATTTGGGTACTTAAGAACAAAATTATTTTTGTTGCAGATGTCCCTAGCAATCAAGTTAAAACACCAATCATGGTACCTGGACAGTAGATGTTCGAGACATACTATGAGAGAAAAGTCTATGTTCCAAGAACTAACTTAGAGCAAATGAGGCACTGTGACTTTTAGAGGAAACCAAAAAGGCCAGATCATTGGTCAAGGTACAATTGGTAATGATACTTCGCCTTCTATTAAAGATGTCTTATTTGTTAAAAGTCTTAAGCATAATTTATTAAAGATTAGTCAGTTAAGTGATAATAATTATGATATTATACTCAATCAAAAAACATGCAAGGCAATTAGTTAGAATGATGGATCTATACTCTTTATAGATCAAAGGCACAACAACATTTATATGTTTAATCTAGAGAAACAAGAGTTTAAGTGTCTTATGTCAGTAAATGAAGATAAACTAATTTGGCACAAAATATTTGGTCATGCAAACCTTGGATTAATTTCAAAATTGAATAAACTTCAAATAGTTAGAGGTCTACCTAAGCTTAGTTACAAAACTGAAATTATGTGTGAATCTTGTCGAAAGAGAAAACAAACAAAAAACTCATTTACCACTAAGAACTCAATCTCTACCTCAAAGCCCTTTAGCTCTTACATATAGATCTCATTGGGCTAGTGAAAACAACCTCTCTAACTAGAAAGAAATATGGCTTTATTATAGTAGATGATTATACTAGGCGGACATGGGTAAAAATTTTAAGAACTAATGATGAATCCCACATAGTTTTTATCACATTTTGCAAACAAATAATGAAGAAAAAAAATCTTAAGATTGTAACAATCAGAAGTGATCATGGAGGAGAATTTGAAACAAGTTCTTCGAAAGTTTTTGTGATAAGAATAGAATCTCTCACAAGTTTTCCTCTCCTAGAACACCCCCAACAATATATGACTCCAAGAAATGGCTAGAACCATGTTAAATGATATGAATGTTGCAAAACACTTTTGAGCTGAAGCAATTAATATCGCATGTTATATTCAAAATAGAGTTTGTATTAAATCTATATTGAATAAAAAAACCATATGAATTTTTGAAAGGTAAAAACTCTAACATCTCTTATTTTAAACAATTTAGTTGTACTTGTTATCTATTAAACACTAAGAATAACCTTGGTAAATTTGATTCTAGATTTCAAAAGTGTAACTTCATTGTATACTTTGAAAGATCTAAGGCTTATAGAGTGTTTAATAGGGAAACTCATATTGTGGAAGAATCTATACATGTTAAATTTGATGACAAATATATTGACCTTGAAAATTCAAAGCAAGATGATGATAGTGCAGGTTTACCAGAACCAAAGAAAGTAGATGCAGACAAACAAGGAGAACTTGAAAAATCAAATTATACAAGCAAATCAAAAGAATATGACAAATCTTCAAATGATGAATTTGATCAAGTTAGAAATGGTCAAGATAAGTTAGAATAAAAATTTGGATGGAAGTACCAGTCATCTCATCCTGAAACTCTAATCATCGGAAGTGCAAGTGATTCTTTGAGGATCAAATCATCACTTAAAGATACTAGTTTTTTTTTTTTTTTTGCTTCCTCTCATCAATTGAGCCTAGCTCTACTAATGAAGCAGTGATAGATGATGGATGGTATCTTGCAATGCAAGAAGAGTTAAATGAATTTCAGAGAAATAATATTTGGGATCTAGTACCTAGACCAAAGAAGAACATCATTTGAACCAAGTTGGTTTTTAGAAACAAGCTAAATGAAAAAGGTGAAGTGGTCAGAAAAGAAGGCAAGACTTGTCGCACAAGGTTACAGTCAGCAATAGGGCATTGATTACACTGAGACATTTGCTGCAGTGGTCAGGTTAGAAGTTATTCGTATCTTGCTTTCTTTTGTTGCAAATAATAACATTATATTATTTCAAACAGATGTTAAAAGTGTTTTTCTAAATGGTTATATAAGGGAAGAAGTCTATGTTAAACAAGTTTTGAAATTTTTGAATTTCAAAATCATGTTTTTAAACGTAAGAAATCTCTATATGGTCTAAAACAAGCACCTAGAGCGTGCTATGATAGACTTAGTAACTTCTTGCTTAAAAATAACTTTGAAAGATGACAAGTAAATAATACATTTTTTAGAAAATCAATAGAAGATGACATTCGTATTATTCAAATTTATGTTGATGAAATTATTTTTGGATCTACTAATGGCACTATTTGCCAAGAATGTTTTAAATTAATACAGCGTGAATTTCAAATGAGTATGATGGGAGACCTTTAGTTCTTCTTAGGAATACAAATTTAGCAAATTCATAAAAGGTATATATACTCTTCAAACTAAATATACAAAAGAGCTTCCCAACCTGACATCATGTTTAAGTTGACATCATGTTAAAAGAATCCTTAGATACTTTAAAGGCATTGCCAATCTTACCTTGTTCTTCAAGAAATCTCCTAAGTACAAACTTAATGGATATTGTGATTCTAATTATGCTAGAGATAAACTTCGGAGAAAGAACACTAGTGGAAACTGCATATTTTTAGGTGACAACTTAATTCCCTGGTCAAGTAATAGACAAAACACCATTGCAATGTCAACAGCAGAGTCTAAGTACATTTCAGCAGTTGGCTGCACTTCTCAACTACTTTGGATGAAGCATCAACTGTTGGAACCAAGTTGGTTTTATGTTTAGAGTTTTGATTTTAACAAAAGTATTTTGTGAGAACAATATATTTAACTTCAAAGAGTATGAAAGAAGATTCATGTTTTTGAAGAAAGTCTATAATAAGATTTTATTCATATTTATAATTGAAGAAAACTTATAATAAGATTTGAATCAAACTTATAATTGAAGAAAATCTAAAATAAGATTTGATTTCATATTATAATTGATGAAAATCTAAAATAAGATTTGATTCAAATTTATAATTGAAGAAAATCTAAAATAAGATTTAATTCAAATTTATAATTGAAGAAAATCTAAAATAAGACTTGATTCAAATTTATAATTGAAGAAAATCTAAAATAAGATTTCATTCAAATTTATAATTGATGAAAATCTAAAATAAGATTTGATTCATATTTACAATTGAAGAAAATCTTTGACCAAGTTGAAAAGAAGATATGGTCAACATTTAAAGAATATTTGATCAACATTTGAAGAAGATCTAATTAAGATTTGAATAAGATTTGATCATGATTTGAAGAAGAGTTTATTTGAAGAATTTATAAACCCAATCTACACAAAATAGGAACATAATCAATTTGAAGAATTTACAAACTCAATCTAAATAAAATAGAAATAAAAATCAATTTGAATAATTTACGTATTCAATCTGAACAAGATACATTTCATAATTAAACAAGGACTAAATTAAAGCCCAAATTTTCACTATAAATAGACACTCAAGTTTGAAGGGGAAAAGCATTGAAAAGCATAAAAGAGTAGAAGAACTCAAGCTCAACGTTCTAAATTCATCTTAGAGTTCGAAGAGAGAAACACTTGTTTGGGTTATAAATATTTTGAGTGTTTTTTTTCTTAGAGTGTGAAAGTTATTATTATTATTATTAGCTTTGTTAAAAGCAACTAATCAAGTTCCAATCTTTTGTATCCAACCTGATAATGGTTTAGTTTCTTCTTCAATATAGGGTTGTCAGGTTCTTAGGAGAAGACTTGGCTTGCAGGGTCAAGGTGGTTAGTTCCTTCTTCGATATGTGTAAAATTATTTATGCTTTCATTGTTTATTACTTCTGAATCTGATTGCTTCTTATCTAAGTAATTCATAAAAACCAACCAACCTTCATCAAATTAGCAAAAAGTTATCAACTTTGGAAAACCCAATTCAACCTCCCGTCTCATGTTTGCACTTTTATCAACGTCATCCAAAGTTTATTCCGACAACACTTATGTCATTTGTCTAACCAAAAACCCTATTTTATATTCTAGAGCTAAACACGTAGAGATCGAACACCACTTCATTAGGGACTTTGTTCAAAAAGGGGTTCTAAAATTCAGTTTGAAGACACTAAACACCAATGGGCTAACATATTCACCAAACCACTACTTGAAGATAGATTTGACTTCATCAAGAAAAATCTAAACTACCTTTATACCTAACTAATGTTGTGATAACTTCAAAGTAGTTAAGTTTTACATTAGTTTATATATTTTCTTGCAATTTGTTATATACATGTTATTAAGAAAATAAAGACAAAAAAGTTTCACTTTCAAGTCTTTTTGTTTTAAGACAAAAGGGGGAAGAAAGATATTTGATAAAATTCATAGAAAATGATACTTAGACTTAAAGGGAGCCCTAAGTTAGGGGGAGTCAAAGAAATACAAAGAAAAGTTGTTATCAAAAATACAAGTTTTGTTATCATAAAAAAGGGGGAGATTGTTGGAACCAATTTCATTTTATACTTAGAGTTTTTATGATAACAAAAGTATTTTATGAGAATAATATATTTGACTTCAAAGAGTATGAAAGAAGGTATGGTCAAGATTTGAAGAAGATTTTATCAAGATTTATCTCCAACAAAAGTTGAACATAATCAATCTGAAGAATTTACAAACCCAATATTAACAAAATACTAACATAATCAATATGAAGAATTACAATCACAATCTAAACAAACAAAAAAAAGGAACACAATCAATTTGAAGAACTTACAAATGCAATCTGAACAAAATACAATTCATAATTAAATAAGGACTAAATTGAAGCCCAAATTTTAACTATAAATAGATACTCAAGGTTGAAGAAGAAAATCATCTAAAAGCATAAAAGAGCAGTCTTAGAGTTCAAAGAGAGAAATATTTGTTCATGTTACAAATATTTTTTGAGTTTTCTTTTCTTAGAGTGTGGGAGTTATTGTTATCATGAAATTTTTAGAAGCAACTAATAAAGTTTCAATCTTTTGTATCCAACCCGATAGTGGTTTAATTTCTTCAATCTGGGGTTGTCAGGTTGTTAAGAGAAGATTTGGCTTGTAGGTTCAAGGTGAGTAGTTCTTCAAAAGTATGAGGTTGTCAGACTGTTTGGAAAGACTGGCTTGGAGGGTCAGGTGTTTTGTAATTCAAGATATTTGAATTAGTGCATTAAAGTATTCTAAATGAGGGGATTGGATGTAGCCAAGTTAGTGACCCAAAACCAAAACCAAATTATTGTTGCCTTTGAATCTGATTGCTTCTACTCTAAGTAAGTCACTAAAATCAAACTAGTTTTTATTTATTTATAAAAAGTTGTCAGCTTTTGCAAACACAATTCAACCCCTTAATAAAAACTTACATCTCAAACTTATATTCAAGCTACCATGTGGTGCTCAAATTTGTGAGATCGAAGATATACCACCAGGGCCCCTCATAAACACTAGAACATGTGGTGGTAATGGTGATCCCTAAAATGGTGCAAGTGGTGATAATGGTGGCGGCCGCAATACACGCATCTCGTCTTGTACATATTCAACGTCAGCATGTTCACCGTCAACGTGTGCCTTAGAGAAGGAACTTTCATTTCTAATTTGCTATCGTTTATCGGTAGCTAAGATATGACGCTCTTTACATACAAACTCATGTTGGGTCTCCCTACCGTGTAAGAATCGAGTAATATCTCTATCCCCTTCTATCTTCAAAAGCAAAAAAAAAAAAACTCAACACTTTGTCACATTTCAACATTTTGACTATATTAAATTTCAACAACATAAACTACTTTAAACTACAACAACAACATAAGCTAATTATATCTCACTACAAATTTATTATAAATCAAAAATATTTTGTTAAACACTTGGCATATAACAACTTATTCAATATTTGTCATATTTCAACAACAACAACAACATATTGACATAACAACAACAATATCAAATTCACTAGATTGCGAACATAAACTATTTTAAAGGTTTAAATATGTATTTGGTCCCTGCAAATATACCCCTTTTGATTTTAGTCTTTGTAATTTTTTATTTTATTTGAGATATATTTATACCTATTTTAAACTACAACAACATTATAAACTATTTATATTGCCCTAAAAACTCATAATAAATAAAAAACGTTTAGTAAAACACTTGACGTAGAACAACTTAAAAAATATAAACTCGTTTATAACAACAATCAATTAACATAACAACAACAAAGTCATCAACATTCATCCCTAGCTACCTATCAAAACTACAACAAACACATAAACACCAAAATCAAACATATAAAACCATAAACATAAACACTAAAATAAATAAATCAAATATAAAAACAAAAAACTTACCTTGAAGATTAAGAGTAGATGAATTAAAAGTTATGTTTTAGTGTGGATTTGAAGTAAGATACTGAGATTGAGTTGGACTTGAGAGAATAGAGTGAATGGGAAGAAAAAAAAGTGTTTTGCTCTATATGGAGGTACCGATAAGAATCTAGAATCTAGTAACTTAAGTTACAGGATGCATGAATCTAGTAAATTAGCGACCCAAATCGTAGGATGAAATAAGAGGTATTTTGAATTTCTGGAGGGATTTGTTAGATTACAAGGGGATAAGCAATTTCCCTTTTTTTTTCACTAAATTATCATTTGATTGTTTAGAGTGCATGACCCAATCCAAATTCTTAAGTTGAGTTCTTTAACTTATTTTTTTCATTTAAATTTATTCCTTTAATTATTTTGTGGTTTGTTTTGGTCTCTTAAATAACTATATTTATGTTAGTTAAATTAATTTTTTCCGTTTGTTTTTGCTAAAAAATAAATTAACTTTTAGGCTAAATAGCACATGTGATCTCTTAACTTAATTTCAATTAATGTTTTAGTCATTTATTTATTTTCCGATTTGATTCTTTATTTTAATTTTAAGTAATAATTTGATCTTTTATGTATTAAAATATCAACAATGTTATCCTCTCTTTTTTTATAAAAATTCAAAAAATTCATCAGAATTTTTAAACAAAACTCATAAAACTAATTATTATCTTCAATATAATGCAAATTTCATCAAATGCATAACTCATATATTCAAATAAACTCATATTTTCATCTCCAACAACATCAAATAAAGAATGAAAATATGAGTTTATTTAAAGATTTAAGTTATGAATTTGATAAAATTTGCAATATATTGAAGATGATAATTAATATTATAGGTTTTGTTTGAAAATTTTGATGAATGTTCTTATTTTTTGTAAAAAAAAAAAAAAATTGTTGATATTTTAAAACATAAAAGATCAAATTGTCACTTAAAATTAAAATAAATGGCCAAATTAGAAGAAAAAAATGAAAGAAAGAAAACAAAAGAAAAGATAGACGAATAAAACTCAAGGTGCAAACATGAGAAGGGGGGTTGAATTGTATTTGCTAAAGTTGATAATTTTTTGCTAATTTGATGAAGGTTGGTTGATTTTTAAGAATTACTTAAAGCAATCGGATTCAGAAGCAACAAACAACGAAAGCATAAATAATTTGACACATAGTTTTATCTTGGTTCACCACTTACTTGGCTACATCCAGTCCCTCCAATTAGAAGGCTTTAATTCACTAATTTAAATACTTTGAATTACAGAGCACCTGACACTCCAAGTCAATCTTCCCAAACAGACTGACAACACCATACTTTTGAGGAACTAACCACTTTGACCCTACAAGCCAAGTCTTCCAAAATAATTTGACAACCCCAGACTTTCTGAAAATTGTAGGGCTTTTAATCAAATCCTTTGTATGGATATAGAAACATGTTTCTTATGGTCATTTAAATGTGTCTGGCTATAGAGTTTTTTTTCACATTTCAAGAAATGAGGTCCAAGCTTGATAGCAAATCCAAATAATGTGTATTCACGAGTTATGGGGAAGAAGATTTTGGTTATAGAATGTAGGATCCAGTTGACAACAAAATTATCAAAAGTCAATATGTAATATTTCTTAAAGAACAAATTACTGAAGATTTTGATAAAGTTGAGAAATAGAAATCAAATTCTAGAAGTTTGTAGGGACTCAAGCAAGCACCCTGAAAAAGGTAGAAAAAAATCTATTACTTTATAGGAAAGTATAAGTATGGCAAAACTAATTCTGACCATTATGTGTTTGACAAGATATCATCTGATGGCGACATTATAATTATCATGTTAAATATAGATGACGTGTTGATTGTTGAACATGACACTAAGAAGATTCAAAGTCTACTAAAATATTTAAGCAAGTGCTTTGCAATGAAGGACTTTGGTTATGCGAAGCAAGTTCTTGATATGAGAACTACTCTTGCTAAAGAGAATGGTAAAATACAGTACTCTACATTGAGAAGGTGTTATAGAGGTTAACATGAGCAATTGCAAACTTACTAGTACTCTACTATCTAGTCATTTCAAATTGAGTTATGAACAATGTTCTACAAGTGAAAAAGACAAATAAGATATAAAGAAGGTTCCTCATGCATCTGCAATTGCTAGTTTGATGTATTCTATTATTTGCATAAGGCCAAATATTGTTTACGATGTTAGAGTTGTCAATTGATTTTTTCTCTAATCATTGTAATGATCATTGACAAGCAGTGAAGTGGGTTGAACAATACCTTGGAGACACTTCCAAAGTGTGTTTGAACTACGAAGGTGGTCAACTTGTGTTGAATGACTACAAAGATGAAGATATGACATATGGTATTGATTCTATAAAGTTTATTTCTATTTATATGATGACTTGTGTAGAGGCAGTGTCTTGGCAATCAAATTTACAAAAAGTGTGTTGTTTTATCTCATGTTACTCAAGAAATGACTTGCAACAAACTCTATATGGGTGGTTGAATAGAGTTCTAACTTTTAAAATATTTTTGAAAATTTTTTGAGTCACACAATGAAAAATACTTAGAAAACATGTTGGACTCGTGCACAAATGTGTATTGGAATGTTTATCTGACAATTAGATAGTACTGAAATCAACTAACAAAAAACAATGACAATTTACACAAGAAAAACTGAATTTGATTGAAGGTTTTAAAAGCCTTGTTTTACTTCAATCAAATTTGTGAATATCATTAAAACACTTAATAAAATCACTATTGATAGAAACACATAGAAATCAAAAAAATTAGTATAAATCAAATATACGATATTGAGTGCAATATAAAACATATTTTTTAATCAAAAATTGAAATGAATATATGATTCAAAAATAAAAATTTCTAAGATCATAATATTTCTAACAATCACAAAACAAAAAGTTTACTATTGAATAGCGAAATGAACAAATCAACTAACAAAGTAAATTGCAGAAATTAAAAGAGTAAGGGAAAAAGATAATCACACAACAATTTTTATTGGTTTCTCTATTTCATCCTCGCATGTAAAATACATATAGTTCTCATTCAATTGAATGAAAATTTCTTCCTTTAAATTTTTATTTCGAACGTTTACAAGATCCGTAAGCTATTGTTACATACACATGTACATAATCATTTCTTTATAAACGCTTTTGAATCAGATTCTTGGAACAATCCTCCAAGAAAAATTTGAACCCATATCTTTAAGATGAAGACCCCACTTCTAATCTTGCAAGATATAGTCTAGACATAATACCTCTCTAGAACCCTAGAGATGTACCCTCTCCAGTCCTTCAACGTGACATCAATTGATATTCCCTCTATGATTTGTATCTGGAATAGACATCTCAACCAACGGTATACCTTCCATGTTATTTTTCACCCTAAATCTCAATTGCACACACGACCTGAACAAGAAAGGATTTTTAATCTATGTTATAATCTTGAATGCTAAGTTTATGGAATGGGTTTAAGTATTCTTTTGTGTTTCAAAGATGGTTTATAAGACTTTTATATGATGCATAAAAAAGAGTGGCTCAATTAAAAGGTTTTCCAACTGAATTAACAACTTTGTAACTTCATACCCAGCAAAAAATCAAGTATTTGGGTCTTGTAAGTTGATTCACAAGACGGTGATTCGACTTACACTAGTGTTGAAAATAATTTTTAAAACTTGAAGTAGATGTGAGTCAATTCACACCTTGGTAAGTTGACTCACAAATCATTCTTTTTGTGGTAAGTCGACTTAGTTGTCTTATGAGTCGATTCACATGTCTCGGACTTCAAAATTGAGTTTTTGATGTTTGCCAATTGATTCATATGACAATAAGTTGATTTAGAAAGATAAAAATCATTTAGTAAATGTTTTTAATGCATTTAAAAGTGTGTTAATGCAATTTGAACATGAAACAAAGTTTATGCAAAACAATATGCAACAAAATTCATGCATGCTAAAACATTAATTTTCGTGAACTCTTTCTAATTTAAACTAAATTAGCTTTGACATCACTCAAAACCCAAATCTAAACTAAATATATAGGAGACCCTTACAATTACATCTACTACTGAGGATGAATACATTGCAACAACTGAAACTTCTAAAGAACTTTTGTAGATGAAGAAATTCATACAAGAGTAAGACCTCAAGTAGGAGAAATTTATATTTTCTGAGAAAATTAGAGTGTGATCTATCCCAGCAATTTGACTTTTCATGCAAAGTCAAAGCATATTGAGGTGTAGTAGCACTAAATACGAGATACGATAGATGATGTGTTGGTGGAATGGCCTCTATCCTTAGAAAGTTATACACAATATTATTAACAAGATTATCTAATTCCTTCCTAAGTGATGAACTTAATATTAAAACCAACTTGTTTAATATTAATTCCAATTTTAACAGTAATAGATTCAAGACTTATTCAAAATAGAGATTCAAAAACACATGTATTATCAAGATAAAGAGTATAGAGATAGAGAAGTGTGCACCATGGATTTTTATACTGATTCAACTATCGATTTGATAGTCTACAGCCAGTCCTGGAATCACTTACCAATTCCAGCCTTTACTAGAAATGATTTGAGTATGTTTACAGACTTTCCAGCACTTCAATGCTTGTACATCTAACTCAACACCAATCTACAACAACAACCAATCTATCCTTAAGAACTACTCACACACACTCTAAAAGATGACCACCAGTTTCACAATACTGGATTTCCACACACTTTCTTTTACAAAGATTGTTCTATCAAAAAGAACTAAGAACACTTGATTCAATCACAATGAATTCTCACACTAAGTATTTTCCAATAATATTTGTGTGTTATAAGAATTTCTCTCAAAGTGTATTTTTCGAAAAGCTAATGAAATTCTATCAATTTTGGCGTTGTTACAAAAATTGTGATTGATTCAGTTTATATAGTTTTAGAAAAACTTCAGACAAATCGATTTCCCAATCGATTTTATTAATGTGTTTTACCAGGACAATCGATTTCCTAATCGATTATCGCGTTTCTTGTTTTTCTTGAATCTTGAAATAGATGAACTAATCGATTTGATAATCGATTCTTTTAATGCATATATCAGAAACTGATACTCAGTTCATCTCAAAGTCGATTGAATAATCGATTATAATTGTTTTGTTCAAAATGCGAGATCAAACAATCGATTACTCAGTCGATTCTTTATTAACATAATCGATTTGGCAATGGGCTAAATTCTCCCTGTAACTTAGACATTTACTCCAATCGATTTGTCAATCGACTGACTTGTCCCAATAATTCAGATATTTAGTTAAATCGATGTGTCAATCGATTATGCAATATGTTTCTAATAAATTATTAACTAGTTCATTCATGCAATCGATTTCCTAATCGATTAGTAGAAAACATGTAACTTAAGAAAAATATATCAATCAATTGTCCAATCGATTTTCTTTTAATCAGAGAACACAGGTCTGATGAAAACATTTAAGTAATCGATTTTCTAATCGATTAACTCAGTGAGAGCCTTGTTCTGTGAATCAGAAAATCCATTAACTAATTGATTTACCAATCGATTGTCCAATCGATTTTATTAATCACAGAACACATGTCTGATACAAATATTTAAGTAATCGATTTGATAATCGATTAACTCAGTGAAACCTTGGTTCTGTGAATCAGAAAATCGATTTACCAATTGATTGTCCAATTGATTGACTAGCACCCTTATTTTATGATTTCAGTTTTAATTGGCAAATATTAGATGTGTGAAATCATAATGATGAATCTTACTAATAAACACTATGACCAATAGACAATTTTACACATGATCTTCAAGTTTTGTATGATATGATCAATATTTGCTTGATTGCTTGAGATCCAAGATTTGTCCAAGTGTAGTGTTTGATTCTTTTTCACATAATCTTCAAGCCTTATGATATGATCAACTTTTGCTTGATTGCTTTCTTGAAATGTATCTCAACTCAACCTATTAGATTAATCAAATAATGCATATACATTGTATGTTTGGAAGTTATATTAAAATCATAGTCAAGGAGGCATATATCTTACATGATGTTTTTGTTTTTAATTTAAAATATTCATACTCATCATAATGGTTCATATATAATGACAAATAAATTATATTTCATAAAGATGGCAGTCACTGGCAGTCACTGAATTTTTGTGGTAGCAATAAAAATATTTATAATACTAATGATAATGATACTAGGAATATGGATACACCTCAACTTGACCTAAATCAAGAATTTGTCCTAGTAAATTATTCACGCTAACTACACCAATTAAATCAATATAAATATAGTTGAATAATATCTTCCTACTTAAGGATGGCAATGGGTAGGGTTTGGGTAGGGTACTATAGTACCCCTCCCCATACCTGCGGTTTAAAAAAATACTCATACTTGTGCCCGTACCCTCTTGGGTATCAATTTTAATACCTATGCACTTACCCTCTGAGTACCTAAGTGTTCGTACTCATACCCATTATCCCCGCTTTAACTAAAATATATCGAAAATTTAATGGTTTTGTTTTTTATTAAATTTAAAAGTTATTCAAATATTTTAAATCCAATCATAAAATATTATAAACCAAAATATTTTCTAACTCAAAACATTTCAAATGAACAGTCGTTACAATCCACATTCTAATATTCATAATAATATTTTATGAAGTTGCAAGTCCTACGACAATATTATTCGAGATTTGTAAAAACAATTGATAGAAAATTACAAGTATAATTATAAAGTCGCGATTAATAAGACATAATTCTTAGTTATAAAGTCATAATTATTTACATATTCATCATAATCAAATTCTTAAAAAGTTTGCAAACGTTTATCTTTCAATTATAAATATTGTAGTGGTCTAATGATATTAATAAATGTTAAAACATAAAAAATAAAAATAAAACAATTAATTAAATTAAACACTAATATAATAAATAATATATTTATATAAATGCGGGTGCGGGGCAGGGTGGCTATTATAGTACCCGTACCCGCACCCATAGCCGCTAAATTTTGCGGGTAATTATCCGTCCCCGTGTCCATACCCATTATGCGGATTTTTACCCTATCCATTATAGATTTTTTTGCGGATATCCATTGAATTTGGGTCTAATTGTCATCACTATTCCCACTAGAGTCGAAAAAGAGATTTGTTAAATCATCACTCATAAGTGGGCCACACCAATTAAATAAAGAAGAAATTAAAAGAATAATAAATAACAATAAATGGGCTAGGCCCATGTACGTCATATTTAAAAGGGTACATATCCCTAAAGAAAGAATTACATAATAATAATAAATGAGCTAGCGCATGTATGTGGTATTTAAAAGGGATTAAATATCGAGTGGCAATTGTAAAGAAACATAACTATACACGTGAAAAGAATACTAGAGGAACAACCCCAACGTGAGAGAAGAAAAAACTATCTCATTTCAGCGGTAAACTTGCTTCATTTTAGTATGTTTATTATATTACTATATTTGATTTATTGATATATTTTACCGCTAGTTTTTCCTTCTGTTTTAATTAATTAAATATATATTTCTTTATTATTTTTTTATTTTCACTTTTAGGTGATGAGTGTTTTTATTATTGATTTTCCTTCGTCTTACTAAAATGACTTTGGTATACCATTTATTTATATAGTAAAGAAATTTATTGGATTAGTTCTTCTAGAAACACTTTGGCATACCATTTACTTGCATAGTAAAAAAAATTTATTAGATTACATCAGGTGATTTTTACTCTCACACTTTAAAACCTTAAAAAATTGTGGTGTTATATTTAATTTTTCTACTATTGTTGTTGTGCTTGAAATAGCATTATTACTTTTCTGACGCATGCTTTAAATTACCCCTTATTAAGATTGTTATATGTGATTTTTTCCAACAATTTTCTATTTGTTCTTTGAAGCACTAGCTAGTGCAATGCTTTGTTGAAGATTTTGCCAGTACATTTTTTTTTTGTCAGAATAAAATGCAATTGATGATCATAATTAAGACCAAAAATATATAAAATCTTTAGCATTGTTTGACTAAATTGATTAATAAAAGTAGGAAACCAATATTCGGTCGTATATAGTTGTATAACAGTTGGCTCGATTGTGTCCTAAATCCTAACAAATGTTGAAGATGGCTTATTTAGTTCTCCACTAGGCCACTACACCCCCAACCAAATGCCCTGATTTTTGATACCCAATTAAAACTAAAGGAATATGACAAGAACATTATATTACATACCACCGTTGACTTTCTACAAGAGTTTGATACATAGATCCTGGTCACGTGCATAGACCGGCCATGCATTTTTAAAATGATATATATATGATTATTATTGTAAAAAATTTACTGAGTATATGCACCATATATATATAAAGTATTGGATGAAGTTCAATGATGTGTGAAAATTTTATGGGGTATGATCAGTAAAATTTTTTTTTTTAGTTAAATTGGATTTCACAATTTTTCTGAAGAATTTTCACTCTAAAATTTATTCCTCCTATAGTGGTAAGAAAAGAAAGAAATAGATTACAAACAATCAAAAGGATAATAATATCATTCATTAACAATTAACTAATTATATAATATGGTATTGGTGTTTTTAATGTTATTTTTTTATCAATTAACGTTTTGTTGCGAACATTTTTTACTCCTATTATGTAAATCTGTAAGAATATGTTTAAATATTTTTGAATTTTTTTATTTGTATACACGGGTATGAAACAAGGTTATAACTATAGCTATTATAATGATTTTAAAAAATAA
>JBBPBR010000003.1:60565448-60582822 GCA_037974775.1 Cicer pinnatifidum
AAATTATAAAAATTGTGTTTAATTTAAATAAATAAATAAATAAATATCTAAACTATCCTTGTTTGAAAAATTTATACACAATTAATATTATCTGAATATAATTCAAAAACAAATAAAAATCACATGAAATTTATTTTCAAATTTAACACAAAGTTAGATACATTTTTGTTGATATTTTACAATTTTGGGGTTAGTATTTTACTTAAGAGTTGAACTTTAAAAAGTCATTTTATTTACGTCAAAACAAAAAAACATTATTAATATTAAATTATTTCAATTTTAAAAAAGTATTATCATGATGATAAATAAAAAAAGAATTGTATAAATAAAATTTAGAGTGAGAGTAGTGCAGGAAAATTGACGTATCATTCAACATTATGAAGAGCACAATGGTATATTTAAAAATGGGCTTAATTAGTATTTTAGTCTTTTATTTTTTTTTTCTAATTTTATTTTGATTCTTTTATTAATTTTTATTTTACTTTTATTTCTTAAATATTGTTCTATTAGTTATTTTGATTTTTTCGTCAATTAAATTAAAATTTTAAATTTTAGCTACATGTCACTTCGGTCTGAAATCAAAATACAAAGTAAATGAGATTGAATTTAACAATCAACTTCTTCTTTCGGTCCTCCTCCTCCAATATCAACATCAGAGAAAGTAGATTTTAAAATAATTCTTTTTGATATTTTCTATTGTTGTTTTTCATTATTTTTTATGTCGAAAGAAATCCAAATATAAATATAGAGAAATATGAATTTCAATTTTTTTTATCTTCTTTTATTTTTTATTTTAGATTCATTTTTCAAATTTGGATATCTTCTCAATTTTCAAGAAAAATTAAATTTGGAAAAGGAATATTTGAATTTAGTCTACTTAAAATCTATTTTCTTTTTAGGTTTTTTTTATTTTGTAATGTTGGATTTAAGATGAGAATGTGTTTTGATTGTTTTGTTGAACGGTACAGGGAGAAAAAAATGTCAAGATAATTAATGATTGACATATACAATAGCTTGTAATCATGAGAGTGTGCTTTGGTTGTTGGGTTTTAAATGAAAATATGGGCTTGATTGATGGGGATGGTATATGGATGTTGGGATGGTGGGAATAATTAAAGTGGATAACAAAATCATATTTAAAAGACAAGAAATGAAACGAAAAATTAATTAAGAAATTATAACGAAATTTAAAAAAAAATTAAAAATAAAGAGTAATTTAACCCAAAAACTAATATAATTGAATGCGATATAACAACGATTGTTTTTCTGTCACAGACTTTAGCGTTTTTTATGGACATACATCATATATATCATATATGTAACCAATTTACATTCATATAAAAACTATCAAGTTTGCTATTAATACTCTCTAAATTACTACTTACACCCCTCAAATGTTAAAAAAAATCTAAATGCTCAAATTATCCTTCTCTTTATTTCAATCTTCTTTCTCTTTATTCTATACTCATCATCTTCATTCAACACCTTGTTCATCTTCTATATATTCTTCATTTTGTTCAATCATTATCAATCATCTTCAACATCTTCATCAATCGTCATCAATCAGGTTCATCAAGTCATCATCACTGTTGTGAATCAAGTAAGTAATAATCAACCTTTGTTTTTGTTGTGTTTGTTTGTGTTTTGTTGTTTTGTTGTCTCTGTTTATGAATGCAATGCCTGAAAATTGAAGAACAAAAGTTTTCATTTTTAAGGATGAAGAAAACCTTCGCTACCCTAAACCCAGAAATGTACGTGAACTCAGTTTTCAAATTCCAACAACTTACGTGAACTAAGTTCACGAATGATGTTCATGAAGTGAATTCACGTGCTGTTTACATGATATGAGTTCACGTAATATGTTATAATATCACGTACGTGAACTGAGTTCACGTACATGGTTTGTGAACTCAGTTCACGTACATTGTTCGTGAACTCAGTTCACGTAAAATTTAAACATTGAAAATGAGTTTACGTACGTGAACTGAGTTCGCGTAAGTGTGTGACATTGAGTTCACGTAGGCTTATTGTTTATACTTTTATTATAATTTTTGTTTTGCAGTTATGGTGCACACTATGTTTACTGATAGTGAGAGTCATGTTATACTTAACGAGGACACTTCTAATGCGGAGGGTCGTCGTGTTAGGCCAACTACTTCTGCAAGGGATCAACGACAACAAGTACAGCGACAACAAGAAGAATCTCAACCTGAAGCCTAACCAGCTATTATAGATAAACCTCCACAAGATGGTGGATATTCTGGTGGTTCGGTTGATAGTTATGTCCTTAGGACATTCAACAATCATGTGGCGACTCGACTTGGGATGACTTGATAATTTTCTCAATCAAATTAAGTTAAATTATATTTTTTTTACTTTTATTTTTAACTTATATTTTTTTCACTTAATTAATTTCAGGATCGCGGAGAATTAAGGGTGTTTAGCAATGGGAAAAAATTAAAAGAAGTTATTATTGAACACGAAGAGGTTGAGCAACTGGTTAAAAGCTCGGGATTGTATTCTTTACTAAAATGCAGCTACAAAATAATCGACAAATAGATCATTTCTGCATTCGTAGAGAGGAAAGTTCTTGATGAGATTGACGTTGATGAGGTCTGTTGGACATCATATGAGGAGCATCGACTGAAGCGACCTTTTGAAGATGTTTCTTTATTTCGAGGGTGGATACATTAGAGTCCGAAGATGTATGTTCATCTATCAGACAAAGTATTGCGGCAATACGGTCATGTCCAAACCATTCATGGCTCACTGTTAGAGGTAGTGGGTCAGACGACCACACCAGATGAAATGAACATTATATTTACACAATACGTTGTGCATGTAGTGGATGTTGACGCAGTTGTGCAGGTACATGTAGTCTGCTCG
The DNA here is from genome assembly GCA_037974775.1 of Cicer pinnatifidum. NCBI lineage: Eukaryota > Viridiplantae > Streptophyta > Magnoliopsida > Fabales > Fabaceae > Cicer > Cicer pinnatifidum. The sequence goes on from JBBPBR010000003.1 coordinate 60,568,335, forward strand.
AATAATTATGTGGAATGGTTTTTGCAGAATTTTTCATCCATACATCATTCGTAAAGAACCAATCCATGAAACTTAAGCAGAACCTACTGATCATGCAGATGATGATGCCAATTATGCAGCTGATGGCGTCGATCTCGCAGATGACACAGTTGACATAACGGTATATTAATTTATTTTAACTATTCATAATTAATTTATTTTAACTATTCATATTTAATTTATTTTAACTATTTTTTTATTGCAGCGTCGTGCAATACAAATTGTTGAATATCTTATTGGTCGGCAATTGGTATTACCTAATGACATGTCACTCGTTAATGAGTTAATTTTGATGCTGCGAAGTTAGAGGAGTTGTGGTAGAGATTGGACGAACATAATACCATATTGTATGAAAAATAGACTGACTTAGGATTTATTTAGAATATTTTGGAACATGGTACTTTTGCAATGGATATGTAATATTTGTCTACTTTTATATATGTAATATTTTGGTACTTTGGTAATACTTTTGGATATGGTATATATTTTATATGTAACATTTGCGTACTTTTGGAATATTTTAGAATATTTTATGAAGTAGTGATTTAACAACTTATAACAATTGCAATATTTTTAATTTAATTCATACAATATATTCATCCAATATGTTTATAATACGTTTACAATATATTTATCTAGTTTACTTTTCAGTTTACAGCATATTCATCTATATTGCATGGAAATATCTTCAACCAATGTTGAATGCGATCATTGTAAATAAATTCCCACTGATGTGCTTCTTTTGTGCAATATTTTCTTCCCAAATTACTTGGTAGTGGTATAGGAGAATTTGGCTTAAATAAACCTGTTAAAATAATAAATTTACAATTTATTAAATATGACATTAAAGGTTAAAATGACAGTAATAAGTGAAAAAATTAAATACTTGCACAAAATGACAGTTATTAACAAATGCAATAACTATCATATGATTATCTGAAATAGGTGTTGGTGGTTGACTTCTAAGTGGAAAAAATGTTTGTGATTGGTTAAGTGATAAGGCGACGAAAACCAAGTTAAATTTCGAAGCAATCACATATCTCATTTCTGGAAGTGTCATTCAATTATCCAAAGTTGTAACTTGTTCAACATACATATTGTATATAAGTTGTTGAACAAACTTTTGTCCACCATATATTATATCGTAATGAGACATGAATTCTTGAAGCTCTACCACACACTCTTGACGAATGAATGCCCAAAAGTTCTCACTCATTCCAAGTAAAGTTGCAACTGCACGATATCCACAATTACCATCCTCTCCCATGTCAGTAATGTCATCTATGAATTTGTGAATTTCAACCGGAAACCAATCTTTGAAGATAAGAACTTTCGGTTGTTGAACCTTGTTGACTGATGGTTGAGGTGTGAGCTTTTTGACTGATGATCGAGGTTGTTGTACTTTATTAGATGTTACAGTACTACATGCATTTGTGTCACTGAATCAAACACTTGCATCCACATACTCCCACCAAGATGGATCACGTTTGGGTTGATTTATCTCTTTTTGATACCTTACTTTTGCCTTTTATAGGTGCAGTCTTTGTTTTAACCTTGTCAACAGGTGGATACATCGACGTAGTTGATGGATATGCAATCTCGCGTAATTTACCTTTAAGTGTAATTTTTTCAGGTACATCAAGTTCATCAAACTTTTCCCTATCATTTCTATTTCATGTTTCACATATAATTCTGAAGGTTTACCCGATCCATTATCATGAAAAAGTTAATTTAGTCCACCAAACATGAATAATGTCTAACGGAATCGAAGGAGAATCATACTATACTTGGCTATTTCACATGCACAAAGTAGACCATGTGTTTTTCTAACTGTGCAACGACATTCAGACTTATCTATACCTACATACTACACGCGATCAAACTCTACCGCAATGTTATCTATTGCATTTTTGGATATAACACCACGCAAATTGATGTACAATCTATTACTATGTCGATGAACCTTTTGAATTATGCTCTTTCCCGTTGATGTTATTATTTCGTGTTATAATACAATCATGTTATTGATGGTTTCTCAAACATTGTATATATCACCAATGCTATCTTGTAATATTCGTTTCAAACTCCAGTGTGTCGACTCAATCCTTTGTGTTGTAGTATTCTCAAAATGCATCACTCTATTTGTCCATGCCTCAACAAATCTTTCTTTGTGAGGAATTAACTGCTGGTCATCTACATAATCATTAAAGATAAAAGAGCTACTACAAATTCTTTCAAAGTTAGTCAAATTCATGTAGTACTGAGTCTCATCATAACTCTAAATAAGAGTCTCTCATGTCTCCATTATTTGCACCTGCTTTTTATTTGGAAAAACAATCATCTTGCATTTCGCTTTGACATTTTTGCATACACGAAACAAGCATAATAAATTGACTGCTTTTGAGAAAACATATTCAATTGTGTTCATCAAGCAAGATCTATACCTGTAACAATTACTTCAACTTCACCACCTGTAATCTATTTTTTCAATATTTGTAGTGTCCATGTAAAATTATCAGCACGCTCAGATTGTAAATACGTAAATCCCACACAAAATATCATTTCAGTAGATGTAACACCAATAATTTCAAGTAATGGCATTCGATACCTACATGTCTTGTATGTGTTATCCATTATCAATATTATGTGAAATTTATTTTCAAGAGTGATAGTATCTGGATGAGCTCAAAATATATCCCTCAACTTATCTAAACCTTCTATCTTCCTATATCGATAGACGTATTTGTCGTATCCCATCAATGTTAAAAGATGTTGCATTTATGTTCTATAACCTCTAAGTGATGAACGATATGCTTGACGTGCATTGTAAACTTTGTTTATTGTCGTCAAACTTGTAACATTATGATCATTTACTGTTATCAATATGTTTTTTGATTTGATCATATTCTTCGTCATATCACCAAGTGCAATTTTCTCTTCTTGAGACAATCGGCCTTAGAAAGCATGACCAATTAGTTTTTTGGCCAATTTGTGGTTATGGACACTACATATTACATGCAAATATCATTCCTCACCAACAATTGATGATGTACCTATCAATCTAAATAGGCATTCACATTTTCTACTTCAAGTACTCCTCGTACGTTTAGGATTCTTCCAATGTCTATATTTACCGCTTCTTTCGCAACCAAAAATTAATTTTGTCTTTGTTCTTGGTCGTACTATCGCAGTTTCAGATCTAAAAATAACAACGACAATTTCATTTTCCCTTCCAACATTTCTAGCTCATTTCAATAAATCATCTCACGTATCAAACATCATGTTAGTGTTAAACACATCAGTCAAAACAACCATAACAGCTTCACATTTGTTGTTCATAACATCATTCATTGCATCAAAATCATCATACATTTCATTGAAATCATGTTTCAAACCGTCGTCTATATCCTCAAAATCAGGTTCCAAACTTTCATATATTTCGTCACTGTTGTCTCCCCCCTTTGTCCATTTATCTACATCCAGAACAAAGGAAAACAAAATTTTCAAGATTTTGCTTAACATATACGTGAGCTTCATTTCACGTACGTTAACGTAAATTGAGTTCACGTACAGTTGCGTGAATTGAAATCTAGTAAACTTACGTGAACTGAGTTCACGTAGATTTACGTGGAATGGAGTCCATGTTAATGACTCAATTTTCAAATTTTATTGATTACGCAATCTTAATTCATGTACGCTTACGTGAATTAAGATTGTGTATATATTGAGAGTTTAAATTTTCAAACTTCATTGATTACGCAATCTTAAACAACGTACGTTTACGTGAATTAAGATTGCGTATATTCTGAAATTTTTTATTTTTAAACATACGTGAATTCAGCTCACGTAACAACACAACGTACGTGAATTGAGTTCACGTAACATCCCCAGATTTAGAAAAGAAAAAATCGAACTCAAAAATAGACCAACAAACATAATTTTTTATGTAGCTTTAACCATAATGTGATGAGGAAACTGATGTGTTGTAGGTTATGAGTAAGTGATCTGAATTTTGAATAATTATGAGTTAGAGTTGGTGAGGTATGGTGATTTTTTTATATGTAAGTTATGAAATGTAATGAATGTCAGTTATGAGTTAATAAAATAGTAAAATATATTATAAATATCAAATGGCTTGTTGACTATTTTTATTTTTTTAGAAATTTGAGGGGTGTTGGAAGCAATATTGAAAAATTATTTAATATAATCCGTTTTATAACCAATCCATAAAACTAGTTATAAAACCGATTATATCTATAATCAGTTTTAGAATTAATATTTTTGTTTTTGAAAATATGTTTTTGAAAAAAATACAAAAATTTTAATTTTTTTTTAAACAACTATTTAGAAAAATACCAAAATTTATTTTTGAAATATTTTCTCAAAAAAGAATTAAGATTTTTTTTATAAAAAAATTGTGTGGAAAAATGTTCAATTTTAGTTTTTTGAAAATTTTAATTTAAAAGAAGATATAATAAAAAGTTTCCAAAAAGAGTAAAAAAAAGTTATTAATTTTTTTCTCATGGTATATATATGATATCTGTTTTTTTTTTCACATCGATTATAGATAAGGTTGTAATTTGGTTGATAAACTGATTATTTTGTACAATACCACGTAAAATTATCAAAGATATTAGTGGAATAAGGAGAAAAATGATGCACTCTACTTCTTTTCTTCTTGATTTTTGAGCGATGAACTTTAATATTTTATGTATAGCTTGGATTATAGTACCACTCCACACCCTAAACTTTTTCATATAAAAAATAGAAAATAATCAAGCAAAAATGGAAAGAAAATAAGTAAAACGAAAATAAAATAATGATAAATAAATTAGTTTAACAACAATTGATTTTTCACAATTAACTTTATGATTTTTTCCTTTGTCGTTTACACTATGAAAAACTTATAAACTCTACATTATTACGAGTTGATATGAATATCTTTTTTTTTTTTTTATTGAATTGCTCTACTTTGAAAAAATATTACATGATTGTCATACTTTTTAAATCCAATAGGAAGTCGCTTCCTCAAGTAGCAACCATGTGAAGGAAAACTTTTTCAATATTAATAGAAGGTCGCTTCCCTAGAGAGCGACATGCAACTAGTATTTTTTTCTTTTTACATTTGTTATTAATTATTTAATAAATTAAAGTTAAATAAATGATTAAAAAATACTAATAATAAATTAAAATAAAATATATTAATAAATTATAAATTAATTTTATATTTTAATTATTATTATTATTATAATAAATAATTATTATGATTAAAATTAAAAATATTAAATCATATTATAAATTTAAAAGAAAAAATATTAAAATTGAAGAAAAAAATGCATCAAATTCCATCTGCATGTACGCACTCATCTTTGTTTTAAAACTTTATTCCAACTGCAAGAGTTTCATCTATTGTTGGAATTCGTTAATGAACAAGTGATCAAATTCACTTGATTTCTCTTGAGTATCCACATTGATGTTCTTCAGGTCGAATGGTGGATTGAATTCAGGTAAGATATGTTGATCTTTTGTTTCCATATATTCGTCAACATCAATGTCATAGTCATAACTACCACATGATTCATCGAAGTATATTTCATCTTCTTCACTTCTTCCTCATTGATATTATATAAGACACTAAGTAGAAGATTGCATTGAGGATAAACTGATGTATTTTTTTTTTTAATATTAATGTATTTTCTTTAAATTTTATAATATAATTTAATCAATTTAATCATTTTAATTATAATCATTTTTAATTAAAATTAAAATTAAATTTATAATAATTATTTATTATTATAATAATTAAAATATTAAATTAATTTATAATTTATTAATGTATTTTATTTTAACTTGTTATTAGTATTTTTATTTTTTAAATAATTTAATTAATTTAATTAATTTTAATTAATTAATTAATTCATAAAAATGTTAAAAATAAAAAAATAAAAACACTAGTTGCAAGTTGCTCTCCAAGGATGCGACCTTCAATTAACATTGAACAAAATTTCCTTCACATGGTCGCTTCTTGGGAAGTGACTTCTTATTGTGTTTAAAAAGTAGGACTTCCTACTGAGTTTAAAAAATAGGACAATCGCATAATAATTTTTCAAAGTAGGGCAATTCAATAATAAAATTAAAAAAAAAATATTCATATAAAAAACTCCATTATTACATAAAGAAGAACAGAAAAGTGAGAGTTAATTATATCATATGTCAAAAAACTTAGTGGTCACTCCTAGTTAGAGCCGTCAAAAAAGCCCCAAAACTACAAGGCCCCCTTATTTTTGTTCTTTTATTATTAGGCCCCCTATTAAAATAATTTTTTAAGGGGCCTCTTCATTTCGGCCCCTTATTTCATGGGGCCTAAGGGAAGGGGCTCTAAGGGCCCGTAGGCCCCCAATATTTTGTTAATTTTAAGATTTTTTTATTGAAACAAAAATCAGAAACTTTTTATCGAAAAAAAATGGGAAATTTTTTATCGAAAAAAATGGGAAATTTTTTATCGAAAAAAATGGGAAATTTTTTATCGAAAAAAAATGGAAAATTTTTTATCGAAAAAAATCGAATATTATTTATCCAAAAAAAGTCAGACATTTTTTATCGAAAAAAAATCGGAAATTTTTTATCGAAAAAAAGTCGGACATTTTTTATCGAAAAAAATCGGACATTTTTTATCGAAAAAAATCGGACATTTTTTATCGAAAAAAAATCGGAAATTTTTTATCGGAAATTTTTATCGAAAGAAAATCAGAAATTTTTATCGAAAAAAAATCGAACATTTTTTATCAAAAAAAAACTAAATCGATTCTTTTCATAAAAAAGTGGGCCTATGGGCCTTCTAGGCCCCCAAATTTTTAGGGAGCTTTTAGTTTAGGGGCCTTGTTTTTAGGGGCCTTTTAAATTATTGATTTTTTTTTGCCCCTTCAAAATGTGGGCCAGGCCAATAATTAGGGGGACTTGTCAAATTGACAGCTCTACTCCTAGTTCACCTAAGATTTAAACACTATAGAGAAAAAAAATAGAAATCAAGTAAATTTATTATAATATCTCACTTTTTTTTTACTAACCAAAAAATTGTATTATTAAAATGCCTTACTTTTAAATCTTTTCAGGATGGTCGTGTCTCTCACATTAGATCAGACGAAGAAAAAAAAATTGAGGCAGCACTAGGTTGCATCAGGGGATGCAATCATCTACACGATTTCAATTTTTTTTTTATTTTATCAATTAAATAATTGTTTATTTAATAAATCAAAATAATTAAAAAAATATATAAAAAAACAAAATACTATTAATAAAATATTAAAAAAATATGGTTGAGTAAATGTGTCAAAACAAATAACATATTATATTATTTTAACAATTATCTCTTATTTATTTTGTAAATAAATTTATATTATTATAACACATATATCTTATTTTGTAGATAAATTAATCATTTAATTATATTTTGTTAACAACTTCTTCTTATGTTTTTCTCCGGGTCTAATAAATAAAAATTAATAATAATTAATAAAAATTAATAATAAAAATAATTATAATTGAAAATAATGAATTATATCAATAACATGAAACAAAATAGGAAGTTTTTAACAAAATAGTAAAAACAAGTAAAAAAGAAAAGCAATTATTAAAAGATAGAGAGATTAGTAAAAATAATGAATAAGCCAACGTTTTAGTCATTAAAAATGTAAGGTAATGTCACTTTGATTGATAACGCAACCAAATATTCAAATTAATCCTCAAATAATTAAAACTAAAATAGGTCCTATAAAATACAACTTATTAACATAGAATTTTTTTAAAAAATACAATTTATTATTAAAATAGTATTTGATTGTTATAATATTAAGAATTAAATTAAATAACATTTTGATGATTCAAAAACTAATTTAAATTTTTGACTGAATTATATATCAAAGTGATAGTTCCTACACTTTATGGAAAAAAATAGTGGTTTGCCATAAAGATAATTTAATTACATTATTATTCTCTATATTTTATTTATTATTTCTTATTAATCTATGTAAATATGGAGTTTAAGTGAGTAGAATTGAAGAATCTTAAGTTCAAATCACCTTGTAGCTATTTGTTTATCGTAGAAAAAATAAAAAATTTCACTATAATTAATTCACATAATTGATAATTTAAATTCAAATTCGGACTAACACATAATTGAACGTAACAATATTTATGTTCTTGCAACTACTCTACCGTCTCATTTTAATTATCTGGTTTAAGTTGTGCACAATTATTGAAAAATAATTAATTTTATTAATTTTAATTATAAAATTAGTTTAATTTATTGAAATACGCTTATTAATTGCTTATAATTAAGAAATTTGATAAATTAAAATACAATAAATAATTAAAGTCAAATGAAAAATTATTCTTAAGTTGTATTTAAAGACCAAATTTGTAAACATAAATTATATTATTCTCTCAACGAGAAGGTCATGTTCAGTGGATTAATATTAATAACGAATATGTCATCAATTACTTTAAAGTCATTAATTATTTTCTTACTGTAGCAACTTATTTCCAAGTTCATGGTTGTTGTTATCAAATATGTCATCAATCTTTCCATTCCCTGAAATTTCCCATTTTTCATTTCAATAAAAAAAAAATAAAAGAAAAAAAAACTATATAGATACCGATTCATAATATCATTTCTCAGTTTCATTTCAAACCAAATATAACGATGCAAGTTTCCAACCACCACCACGACTTAGAACCGTGGCACAATCTCGCCGGAAAAGTCGTGCTCGTCACTGGCGCTTCTGCCGGACTCGGCCGTGAGTTCTGTCTCGATCTCGCTCGAGCCGGCTGCCGTGTCATTGCTGCGGCTCGTCGGGTAGATCGCTTAGAGTCGCTCTGCGATGAAATCAATCAAGGAGAGCAGTTGGTGGATCAGGGAAGAAGCCTCCGTGGCGTTGCCATTGAAATTGATGTCGCCGCCGACGGCTCCGTCATTGAGAATTCCGTTAAGAAGGCGTGGGAGGTTTTTGGGCATATTGATGTGGTGATTAATAACGCGGGTTTTAGAGGTAATTGGACTTTAAATTAATAATTTAAGTGCTCTTTTAAATTGAAATTTGTTTGCATTTCACCAAAAACATTTGTGTTGTTTTTTTGTAATACCTTATGTTATAGAAAAAAGTACCTAATAAGGCCCAGAAAATACCACGTCAGCTATATAATTAGGGCCCAATAAACAAAATTATAATCATCTAGGTCCCAAAATAAAATTTATACCTCGTTATAAGTTTTAAAAGTTTGCAAATTCGTTCCTCGACCATTTCAATTTTTGCCCAATTTTTTAATTTCATTATATATTCACTTTTTAAATTATAACATTGATACAATTTTAAATAAATAATCGCTGTTTTCAAACAACAAAATTACGAATGAAGAAACAATTAATATCATGAATTGTATAATTATTAAATTAATAATCGCTATTAACAGACATCTTTATATCTGTACAGTATTTTTCCGACGAATAAAATACAATTGAGACATTTCAATTGTTAGAATTTGAAATTCTCATGAATTTTTGTGCTGCGTAGGAAATGTGAGTTCACCCTTGGAATTAACTGAGGAAGAATGGAATAAAGCATTTAGAACAAACATAACCGGTACATGGTTGGTGTCAAAGTATGTAGGCAAGCTCATGCGTGATGCAAAGGTAAAAGGATCAATTATCAATATCTCTTCAATTACTGGCTTAGATCGAGGCCTACTGCCTGGAGGTACTGCATATGCATGTTCAAAGGCAGCTGTCAATATGCTAACAAAGGTAATTATTATTCTTTTAATCAAATTATTCAATTTTATAAATTAAACAACCTATTTTTAATTTTTATGTGTCTATCTCACCCTTTCTCTAGTACTTTATTTCTTTGGACTCCTCAATAATTTCACTTATTTTGTTGGTAAATGTGCCGTAGTAATAAAAGAAACGGTAAGCTAACAACTAACAAGACCCCTATTAAGGATAAAATAAATTCTCACTTAAAAATCTTATTTTTTATAATTTTTTATTTGTATTATATAAATTTTGTTTTAATTTATTATTATTTATTTAAACGAAAGTTATAAGTGGTTAGTTTGAGTGGTAACTGACAAAAAGCATATGGTTAAGGATTTGATTCCCGGATCTTGCGAATAAAGGTGATTAGTTCTTGACTATATCATGTTTATAAAGAAAATTACTTCGTGGACTATATATCAAATCAAGCTTATATACATATATTGTTGTGTTTTGGTATAATTTTGTAGTACTCCAATGCTCCTTTTTTTGTATAAAGAATCCTATGTTTCTTTGATATTCACAAATTATATTAAATAATATGTTTCAGAATCTAACTGGTTAAACAAAGACATATCGATGTCGTTTAATTTATTTGATGATAACTGACGTACAGGTGATGGCATTGGAATTGGGGGCACACAAAATCAGAGTGAATTCAATAGCACCTGGACTTTTCAAATCTGAAATTACTGTAAATTTGATGGAGAAACATTGGCTACATAATGTGGCCAAAAAAACAGTACCATTGAGAACTTTTGGCACTTCAAATCCAGCATTAACTTCAGTAGTTCGATACTTAATTCACGATTCTTCTGAATATGTGACTGGAAATATATTTATTGTTGATGCTGGTGCAACCATACCGGGCGTGCCTATTTATTCCTCACTATGAAATATATTGTATGCAACTTGATATACACATTTTTGAGAAGATGTATTATGATGTTCTCATGGTTACTTAGTCTATAGGAGTATTATGATCTTTTTGTTCTTGCACTGGTATTAAAGAAAATTTTGGCATCCTAATAATGTATAAGATGACTCGTTTAAGAACATCTCCAACCCTAGTCAAATACATTAGACTACTACTTAAGTAAATTTTATTTTTCGCCATCATAATTTAATAATAATAAAATTATATCTATTATATTTTTTATTAATTTCTTTTATTATTTTTAATTATTTATGTCAAGTATTTAATATTTAATTATTAATATTATTATAAAATTTAAATTCAATTTTATTTTAAATTTAAATTAAAATAATGTATAATAATATTAATTGCAATATTTAAATCAATATTTTAAGTTATAATAAAATTAAATATAAATAAAATATTAATGTATAAATTAAAGTTGTGAGACCTAATATAGTTTTAAAGTGTAAAAAATGAATGGATTGTTTTGTGGTGCAGTCTTACTTAATGATCTCATGTTGAATTTATTTGTTAGAGTAAAAAATGAATGAGTTGTTTTAAGATAACGTGGTACACTCGATCTCAATGAATAAACTCATATTGAATTCAAGGTTGGAAATGCTCTAAAAAAAATAAAAATAAAAATGGAGAATTGTGATATTTGTGTTCAATTTTAGAATAGATCAAAGTTTTACAAAATAGGTTTATAATACCTATGAAAATTAAACAGTAAAAGGAAAAATAGAAAACTAAAAGAAAAAGTAAAATACCAACTAAAGAGATATCAACTACCAACTTTTTATTAAAAATTATTTATTATATAATATATTGAAATTTATATATCAAAATATTTATCTCTCGCAAATTGAAGATACCATTATTTAAAAGATTTATTTTTTTATCAATAGAAGGTCGCATTCCACAAATGCAATAATCTATAACTATTTATTTATTTATAATAAATGATTAATTATTAATTTAATAAATAAAAATAATAAAAATAAATAAAAAAAACAAAATTATATTAATAAAATCAAATAAAATATATTTAATAGAAAAAACACATCAAAGTTAATGTGTCAAAATCCATAATATGCTATATTATTTTACAACTCTCTCTGATTTTCAGACAAATTAACAACTTCATTTTATTTTGTTAACTACTCTCTTCTATTTTTTCTCCCGATTTAATAAATAAAAAATTTATATTATATTAATAGAATCAAATAAAATATTTTAAATCGAAAAAAAAATACATCACATCGAAAAAAATGAGGGTCACCCTGGAAATTTCAAATCGTTCAAAGAGCTGGACGGGTTCGCCAATAGTCTAGATGTAGAACGGAATGACATTTAAGTGGATATAATTAATTAACATTTGGTTTTTTATTTCTCAATTTAATGTATTTTGTTTGATTTTATCAATAATATTTTTTATTATTATTTTTATTTATTAAAACCAAAAAAAACGTAGGAGTAAGTTATGAAGTTACTCGTAGGGACGACAATTAGATCTAGATCTAGTAAGTATCCACACACACAAAAATCACAATGGATGAAGTAAAAATTCGCATAATAGGTATGGACACAGAGACAGGTAATTACCAGCAAAATTAAGTGGTATGTGCGGATACAAGTACTATAGTATCTGCTCCACACTCGCACTAATATAAATTATTTATTTATTTATTTATTATATTAGTGATTAGTTTAATTAATTTTTTTATATGTAATTTAAAATTTATTAATATCATTGGACCACTACAACATTTATAATTGAAAGAGAAATGTTTGCAAATTCTTTTAAGAATTTATTTATGATTAAATAGGTAAATAATTGGGACTTTATAATTAAATATTATGTCTTATTAATCGTGACTTTATAATTATACTTGCAGTTTCCTATCAATTTTTTTTTATAAATCTCAAATAATATTGTTTTAGGACTTAAAATTTTATAAAGTATTATTATGGATATTCGAATGTGTATTGTGACGTGTATTTGAAATGTTTTGAGTTAAAAAAAAAATGGTAGTTTATAATATTTTATGATTGAATTTAAGATAATTGGATAATTTTTAAATTTAATCACAACAATATCATTTATTTATCGATTTATATTAGTTAAAGCGTGAGTAATTAACACAACCACTTAGGTACCTAAAAGGTACAAATGTAATAATACGAGTATTAAAATTGATATAAATGAGAGTATGAGTACATGTACACTATTTTTTAAACTGCGGGTACGAATGATACGATGATATTATAGTACTCTACCAATTGTCATCCTTAGTTACTCATGTGTAAAATAGAATGGAGTTTTAAAAATAATATAACACGTTATTTATTTTAATACATCTACTCAATTGTATTAATTTTGATGTATTTTTTTCTATTAAATGTATTTTATTTTTGGTTTTATTAATATATAATTTTTATTTATTAAATAAAAAATTAATTATTTATTAAATAAATAAATTGATATAGATGATCGCGTCTCCAAAATGAGATGCAACCTCTTTTGGAGGAAAAAAATTATCTGCGATTGTATCCCCACGAATAAGATATTTTGATGTATAATTTTATAGAGTATAATATAAAATTAAAATAAAATACATATATATATATATATATATATATATATATATATATATATATATATAAGTCAAATTTTACCTCATTTTATCATTTTTACAATTTAAAAAAAAAAATCACAATTTTTTTTCAAAAAATATTGAAAACAGCAAAAGTTTGAGGTAAATCAAACTCTTTTAAATAAAAAATTTTATTAAAATGTATATTGAAAATTTTAATTTTTTTAGACGCATCTAAAAAATTGAGAATTTGAGTTTTGTGGAACATCAAAATAATTTAAAAAATTTAATATTTTAGAATATATTATTTGTATTTCAGAAAAAATAAATGTTTGCATTCCAATAGAAAATTACATAAGTTGTATGTGTGGTGCTTAAATTGAGTTTATCTCTCGTACCAATTAAGGTTGTAAAAAAAACTGGTTATGAGACTAAAATTTAAAATTGGATCCAAATTTATTTTAAATATTCAGTTAAAATAATATAATTATAATCCAGTTTATTTACTAATCGGTTAGATATCAGCATATGTTTTATATTTGAATTTGGTTTTTATCATTTTTTTATCCACTAACTCTCAAAAACTCTAAATTCCAAAAACTTCAAAATAATTTTGATTTTATCATCGTCTCACCGACCTTCCACCTTCAGCAGCATTTTCTGACAATTTATTACTAACTTCATTGAGGTATTATTAACTTCATCATTTGTTTATTAATAATCAACCATAATGTATGATAACTAATTAATGAACTTTAATACTTAATATTTATTGAGGAATGACTAAATATTTTATATATAATTTCTTAAATTATTGGTTTTTAATGGATGAATTTTTTTTCAAAATGTTACATTAATATGTTAGGTTGATAATAATATTGAGATTTATATATTGCTCAAACTTAACTTAATTATAAATGCTCAAGACAAAAATTAATATATTAAATCCATTAAATATTTTAAAAGCTAAATACTACATGTGGTCCCTTAACTTAATTTCAGTTAACGTTTTAATTTCTTTTTTTTTTCTTCCCGATTTGATCATTTATTTTAATTTTAAGTGATAATTTGATCTATTATGTTTTAAAATGTCAACAATGTTATCCTTATTTTTTGCAAAAA
>JBBPBR010000003.1:60597304-60622906 GCA_037974775.1 Cicer pinnatifidum
AATATTTCGACTAGATGATAAAATATATGATAAAATATGATAAAAATTAATGGTGACAATTTGTCCAGTGTACCAAATAATTATATAATTTATAATTAAAATTTTAAATTATAAATATACAATCTTAATATTTGTAGGCAAAATATACTATCTTAATTTAAAAAAAAATAACAATTGAAGGATCATCTTTAAATTACACCATCACAGTCAACCACAGAGAGAAATTTGAATAAGATAAAATTGATTTTTTTTATTCTTTTTATTTTTTTTCTCCAACCACCCGGTTAACTGTTTATTATTTATATAGTTTTATAAACATCATTTGTATTTTCTTATTTAGTTAGTATTCTTCTTTCTCTTCACTTATTATTATTTTGATTGCCATTTACTTCTCCAAAGTTTCTCTCCAGCAACAATCACTAATCTTGATTCTTTCTCTTTTTAGTTTTCGTTTTTTTTTTTAATTCTTTTCTCAACAAACCCACCACTTGGCTTCGACCACCTTTATCTATAATAGAAATCATCTTCAGAACTTTCTTCTTCTATTTCTCTTTTTATTTTCTATTATTCCCATAAAATTTATATTCATCCTTGAAAATAGAAAATACTCAATTTTTATTTTAAAACTATATAAATGTAACTAAACTGAAATACTCGACTTTTTTTTTTTATATAAATATCCCTTTTTTAAAGTTTAATTCCTCAAATGCCTTACATTGAAAAAAATTTCTCAAACTGCCCTACTTTTTATATTCAATAGGAAGTCTCTCTATGGGGAAGCGACCTTTGGGAAAGCGACCTCCAATTACACATTTTCATTTTTTTTTTTGAAAAATTATTTATTATTATAATTATTAATTTAATTATTTAAAAAATAAAATACTAATATTAAATTAAAATAAAATATATTAATAAATTATAAATAAATTTTTTAATTTAATTATTATTATTATAATAAATAATTATTATACGTATAATAAAAAATTATTATAATTAAATTAAATTATTAATTTAATTATTTAAAAAATAAAAATACTACTAATAAATTAAAAATAAAATTTGATAACAAATTTGATGAAATTTGTATTATATTGAAGAATATAATTAATTTTATGATTTTTGTTTCAAAATTTTAAGAATAAATTTTAAGAATATAATTAATTGTTATTTAAAATTAAAATAAATAACTAAATAGAAAAAAATAAAAAACTAAAACGTTAATGACAATTAAAATAATAAATAATGAATAATATTTAATCTATATTATATAAATAATAAATCATTAAATTAATAAAATTTATCTCTTATTTTTAAATTATTAAACAAAATAACTTACCAAGTTTTAACCTAGTCAAATTAGGATTTTAATACACCACAAGCCAAGCCAAGCCGGCGGCGCACGTGTGGTGGTCTATTTGTTTGCGTTCTTGCTCCTTCACAAAATTACAGTGGCCCTTTGGGGCTCAACTCAAGTGTGATATTTCCACCTTATAAATATGTTATTAATGAGTGTGTTCCCTCCTATATGAGATTTTTCATTTTTCAATTCAGAATATTAAATATCATCATCAATTTCATTTATCTTCTATCATTTCCAACAAATATTATATTAGATATGTTATCAGACGGGTGACCAGAAACAGACTGAATTAATAGGAGGAGAAATCATACCATGTTCACGATGCCCATTTGACCAACGTCCACATGTCTACCATATTGAAACGACCCACTGTGTCGCACTTTCTTACTTTAGCCTTTTTAAAGGCAGAAGCTAACCGATGGCATTAAGATATTTATTAAAAAAAATAAAAAGTCTATTAAAATTTATATTTTCCAATAATTTTTTACAATACAATTTTATTTTTTTATTTATTTAATAAGTAGTTTAAGATAATTATTAAAAATACCATTTTTAAAATTACCGCACTCTACCGAATTCCGAATTTCCACTATGCGTCATCAGATTCACCACTTCTATACCGTGGAAGGTCAAATCAGTTTTATAAGTCAAATGTAATAGTAAGTTACTCTATATAACGATGTTAGGGTGAACTTATAGTATCTTTATTACTTAAATTCTTAATTTCTTTAGGATTAATCTAAGAATAAGGCTAATAATATAATCATTTTAGCTCCTAAAAAAAAAATTAAATTTTTACTTATCAAAAAGCCTTCGAAAATATTTTTTACATAATAAAAGATTTCATATTCTAATATTTTTAAAATTAAAACTAATTTAATCATATTTGAAATTAATATTATCTCAATAAATATTAATTTAATTGATTGAATTATCAATTAGAAATAAATATTATATAAAATTAGTTATATTAATTTAATAAATTACTTTTTATTCTAAAATATTTAAAAAACTAATTTTACATATATTTTTAATAATTTTCCTAAAATATCTTATATTAAAATTTATTTTAATTCATTCTCTCCCAAATTAACTTATAACTTCCAGTATAAATTAAATAAAAGTTAAGTGGGTGGAATGCTATTCCAAATTTTTATGGAAGGAATACTATTTCATTTCAAAATGAAATTGAATAAAATTTTTAAATAACCTATTTCGATTATTACAAATTAAATCAATGCAGGGTTAAGATGCATGGATGTTTACTATTTAATAAATATTTTTCTAATATATCTTATAATATTTTGTTATTAAGAGTATGTGTCTATAAATTGTATATTCAATGAACTGTAAAACTAAATCAGTATTAGAAAATAACAATCTATTTATTAAAAAATGATTAAGCTCGATTTTTCTTATAGAATTGGTTTTCTAATCTAATTTTAAGTTATATTTATTATATTCATTAACATATAAAACAATTTTTCCTTCAAAAATAAAATTGTATTAAATTTTTTGAAAATAAGTGATTTTAATTTAATTCTATAACGAGTGTGTGAGATGTTGTCCTCCGGAAAAACTCTTCACCGTTTTCAAAGCTTCAAGTTTTTTCATTTCAACTTGCACTCATTCATATTCATTTTCCCGGGAAACTTTCTGTCCGTTTCTCGAGAAAAAAAGGGCTTTTTAGTCCAACTCGATCGCAATTTCTGTCCTACCGAATCCCAACACAGTTGCAACAATTTATGAGCACGAGATCCCTAAATTCAATACAGGTAGGTCCATTATCTACCATTCTTGTTTCTCTTTACTTTACACTTTTCATCAATTCAGCCTTTTCATTTTCTCTCTGTATTTTTCTCGTTAGGGATTTCGTGTATATGGATCATATTATCAAGTTCTTCATATTGCTGATTCTCGTTGGATTAGGTATTCGCAATGATGCTTCTTCGTGTAATTATTTTTTCTGTAATTAATTGTTTGATTTTGATTATTAACTTTTTTGTGTGTGTTAGTGAATGTTTGTTTTTCTGAAAATGATTTTGGACACTGTGAAAGAGTTGTGAAGAGTTGGGCGGATTCTTCGCTTGAGAGGGAAATTACACAAAAAGATAAACATACGCTTAGGGATTTGTTGTTTTTCTTGCATGTTCCTAGAACGGGAGGACGCACTTATTTTCACTGGTAATTTATTTTTTATTTGAGTTTGAGTTTTTTTTCTGTAAAACTAAATTTATTAACTTGTTTGTTTGTTTGGTTTTGTTGGTGTGTTTTTTCCGCAGCTTTTTGAGAAAATTGTATCCTAATAATCTGGAATGTCCTCGATCTTATGATAAGTTGCGCTTTGATCCAAGGTGATGCCTGAATGCTGCTCTTTTTGCCACAACTTTTAAAAATTTAAAAATAATCTAAAATTACTGTTTTGGTTGTTCATAGAGTAAAGTTGGTAACAATTCCAATGAGTATGCTTGTGGCTTTTGTTACTAGTGCTTTTTGACAATATAGTCAAAATAGCTTTTCTGAAGTGCCTTAGAATTAGATAACTATTTTTTAGGCTGCTGTGGTTGTTAAGAAATCTTTAACATAGTGTTTGATTGGACTAAAGATTGTGAAATTACGTTTGATTAAACTTCATTTTGCAAATTAAAGTTTGGTTAAAATGGGGTGTACTCCAACATGATTTATGTTTGGTTAATGTACTATAAGACCTATGCATAGGGTAAAATGGTAAATGAAACATCTCACACTTACTATTGATCCATTGTTGAAAAGCCATTTCTCAATGTAAAAATCTATTATAAAATCCATCATATATCGCTTACTTTTTGTTTCTGTTGTTTATGTGAATTTGCAGTAAACAAAAATGTAGACTGTTAGTTACACATGATGACTATAGCATGACATCTAAACTTCCAAAGGAGAGAACTTCTGTGGTTACCATACTTAGGAATCCGATTGACCGTGTCTTTAGTACTTACGAATTTTCCATAGAGGTTGCAGCTAGATTTTTGGTACATCCAAACTTGACATCTGCAACACAGATGGCTTTACGCCTGCGCTCTAAGAATAAAGGAATAAGCACACTGGACATCTGGCCGTGGAAGTATCTGGTTCCATGGATGAGAGAAGACCTCTTTTCTAGGGTATATTTTATTTTATTTGTTATTTGGCATTTGTCTATATGTGAATTTTATTTCCATGCTTCTAGATTCATTTAAGGTTGTAAAAGGGATCATTTTTCTGATACCCTGTAACCTGAACAAAGAGCATGAAGCCCAATTCTAGTGTGAAAATTATTCTTGGACATAAATTTGCTTTCGTTGAGATGTGTTTAAATATACAAGTGTAGATGTAGACATACATTTATTGCTGAAGATGGGAATAATAGTAACTAAATTGACAACAGAAACTGATTTGATGTCCTTACTTCATATTGTCATTCTGTTGGCTTTGTGTTGTAGCATTACTACACGCTGGATGATACTATTTGGCCTTTTTTATAGTGTTAAAATATGTTCTTCCATATTTCCAGTTGATGTACATGTGATTGATGTAGATCTTAATGGACAGAGACGTGCTAGGTATAGTAAGGGAGTGAATACCATTGAGAGCGACGATCCTTATGCTATGTAAGATGGGAATAATAGTAACTAAATTGACAACAAGTAACTGATTTGATGTCCTTACTTCGTATTGCCATTTTGTTGGCTTTGTGTTGTAGCATTACTACATGCTGGATGATACTATTTCGCCTTTTTTATACTTTTAAAATATGTTCTTTCATATTTCTATTTGATGTACATGTGATTGATGTAGTACTTAATGGACAGAGAGGTGCTAGGTATAGTAAGGGAGTGAATACCATTGAGGGCGATGATCCTTATGATATTGAAGATTTTGCAATGCCGTTACAAGAATTCATCAATCACCCTGTGGCTGGGGATATTGTACATAATGGAGCCACATTTCAGGTACTTCAGCATGTGCAATGTGTTTCTTTAGTAGTGTTTAGATTCTTATGCTTCATCAATTTCTGTAAATGCTATCAATTATTAACTGTTTTCTGAAATCATGATTCAATTAAAATATGTTGCCTGGAATCTGTTTTCTGTTCTCATGCCACTGATTATTGCCTCAAAAAATATGGATGCATTTTTTTTAGATGCAAGATCCCTTATAATCACTCATTTGATGATTGAGCCTGGACTTATGTCTCAATGCAAAATTCCATAGCTTTCATTTGAATATTTCTTTGCAAGCAAGATGGGCATGTGGAGTGCTTCTTTTAGTTGGTATTATATACTGAAAATTAAAAATCCCCAATGCAATTGAAAAGCTCAGATCTTGTATTTACATAATTTATTTGGTAATGGCGTCTAATACGTGTAATGAAATTTGGTGGATTGTTCAATCGTCAGGTTGCAGGCTTGACAAACAATTCTTATATAGCAGAAGCGCATGTAGTGCGCCATTGTGTACAGGAATATAAGGTTCTTGGGAAATATGTGCTACAAGTTGCAAAGGTAATACATATGCGTTTGAAGTTTTGATAGTTGCATCTCATAGTTGTTGGCTTCACTCAACTGCTCCTTTCCTCAAACCGTTAATTGTATGTGCTTGTACATCTTGCAGAAGAGACTAGATAATATGTTATATGTTGGTCTTACTGAGGAGCACAGAGAATCTGCGACAATGTTTGCAAATGTGGTTGGCTCTCAGGTTATATCACAGCTTAATGCACCAAACAGCAGCCTGGACTTTACTGACAACACAGGTTAGCATGGTTTAAACACTTTTTTGTTTGTCAAACTTTTTCTCAAGTTAAAGTAGCCTCGAATGGTACAGAATTTGAGCACGAAGCTAGTGCTCACATTCTGGCATTCACCTGGACATGTAATGTTTTCAGAAGATATGGGTAGGTGTGTCAAATATAATATTTTTGAAATGACTTTTGGGTCTGCTACACTGGTTTGGTGTTGACATTTATAGTCATTGACATAGACTGTATTCTATTTTAATTAACATATGGCATTGTCATGTACTTGTACAACAGAACACAGTTCATTTTCAGATGCCGATTCTGATAGCAGTGAACATCAGGTAAGAAGCATCTCTTGAATGGAGGAACTTAGTTATTTAGATTTGAATATGGAAAGTATTCTTACAATGTTTCTCACTGAGACAGAATAGCACCTCAGACAGGGGAGCAAGTGAGGCTACTTCAAGTAAAACCGGAGATGCAGCAGAATCAACTGTAAGCTTGTTTCCTTAGCTAATATGGTGGTTATATGGACTTGCCAGATATTATCGTGTCTCATTTTATCAGCTTGCTGATCTTTCCTTGATTTCAGATGACTGTTGGGAAACTCATGGGTTCTTATGAAGTCTGTATTTCTAATTTACGGAAGTCCCAGTCACGCCGACGCATCGCTTCTTTGAAGAGGGTTCCAGTTAACTTTACAAAGGAGGCAAGCTTAACAGATCTAATGCTAACATAATATCATTCTATGATTCTTTCACCATCATTATGCGACATGAATACCTATTTGTTCTTGAGTCTTTCTTTTGGTGTAGACGTCTACAACTTCCTGGGATATGTAATTAGTATTTTAAGTTACCTTTGGTTTTGAATATATGGTATGGTGTACATTTTGGGATAATAACTTTTGTATTACTAAAATAATTTAACTGGCTTTCAGAACAACTTGAACACTTTAACATAGACGTTTGCTTTCATTTTAGCTTGGAAATTCATGATTCTGTTATTATAGTTTCTTCACAAGATTAAAACATATCTCTGCTGAAAAATAATATTTCTTTTTTGCAATTTTAAGTCTGGTTATATTCCAGAAGTCCGCGCAAGCTAATAAACTTTATAGTGTGAAACACGTTTATTGCATATCCTTTTTGATTGAGGTTTCGGTGGTCAGAATATCATGTATGCAAATCAAATTGCAAGTATACTTATTGAAATATGATGGCATGAGTGATGAACATGTTTTACATTTACCAATTATTTAAATGTCTATTACTTTGTTTTTTTACGTGTCTCTTATCAATGACATTGAGTTAATGTTACTATTTGACAAGTCTTGGATAGTTCTAGTGCCTTCTGTTAGCTTGTACTGATGTGTTATCCCTTTCTAACGACTTTGTCTGATTCCACAGGCACGGCTTCACGTTCCTGAAGAGGTTCTTGAGCAGCTGCGGTCTCTTAACGATCTTGACTTCGAGCTCTATGAATATGCAAGAGCCATTTTCAATAAGCAACATAAAACCTCATTGCTGATTACTGAGGTATGATCATTAGGTTTGATATATTATTCTCTTTTCATTAAATAGTTGGATAATCTGATCCATGGGCGCAAAAGATTGGGAATCTAAATTTTAGACAGCTTAAAACAAAACGTATGGTCACAGTTGACAGCAGTTACTTCTTGAATTGATATTTGATAGAGTTAATTATTTATTATATGCATGTTATTTATGTAATTTTATCTTAATACATGTATAACAAATTGGTTCAAAAGGCATAGTCAAAATACTCATGGGTGATTCTAAATTGAGACAACTTTATAGTTCATCTTTCATCAGATTTTCCTCAAAAATAAAATCTTGTATCAGATTTTAATTTTTTGAAGAACCATATCTAATTTAATTTTGAACATAATGAAACTTTAGTGAAATATTTATATGCATTTGTTGTCCATGAGCTAAAGCTGATATACCTACATAAAATAGATAAGAAATGAAAGAGATATTACTCAATAAACTTGGCTTCACGGCCAAAATTGGTAATATTTAGATCTCTACTTGTCGATATGGGCAGAGACCACCATGGCTTGCACTGAAATATCTGTCTTGAATTTTGATTGCTTTTACTATGTTGAATTTAATTGCAGGAGAGACGGGACAATATATCAAGTAGTCCATACGGCATCATCCTCTGGAAGGGCCTTACATTAGCGATAACTTTCTCCTTCATCCTTTTCTTATTCTTACTAATTGTAAATGTGAGAAGGAGAACGTTCAAGGTTAAGAAGTAAAGTAACTAATCATAATTTGTGGGATGAAACACGCTAACACAGATTTTAGAGAACAAATATATTTAGACAGAATTCCATTGAACTTTAGTTTGAGTGATCCATATTCTCATCCTCTTATAACTCATCATACTGATTTTGTTCAATGTTCTGTCCTATAATGGGTAGCTTAGTTTTTCAGTTCTGTAACTGTTAGGCATTTTCTTTTTTGGAGCAAATTCTTCCTTTCATTATCTACGATCAGCTGGTCAAAGAGTTAGCCAGTGAATCATCATTTTGATCTTAAAAAATTAGTGGTCAGTAAATTTGTTTGTCAAAAATTATGAAATGAGAAATTAGTCTATGAAGTTGAAAGCCGTAGGACCATTCAGTCTTTTTAAATTTTTAACTGTATCAATGATAAACAAAAAGATAGATTAATAATTTCTCTTGAAAATCCAACTTGAAAAAAGTAATATTAATTGTTAATAAATTTATATTCCTATTAATTTTTAATTTTTTTTATGATTTAATCAATTGAATTCTATATAAGAGATGGATTTAGTATTATTTTGTAATTTAGTCTGTAAAATATATAAAATAATTTAAAAAAAGAGGAGGTTAATTTTTTTTAATAATTAAAAGGGTTAAGCTTCAAAAGAAAAAAAAAAATCTAGAAGTCTCTATAAAAAGAGGTGCAAGATGTTGGAGTTAAACCCTATGTTGTAAATTGTTCTCAAGCATTCATAGATTAATTATAATTTCACTCAATATAATTGATCTCACTATGTAATGCTCACATGATTAAAAGAAAGGAAATTTAGAAGTCAAGAACAATAGAATTATGATAATAGATACTAAGTAACCGTTTAATCACATTTTATTTATACTTTGATACACACATTACATAATACCTCATGTTCAAAGGGTTATGAGCTCAAAACAATTATAACGATAACAAGTGACTATCCACTTAGTTAGCTCTTCTAACTAACTCGAATTAAAATTACAAATCAACACAAAAAACATTCACCCTTTAAGCCACTTGAAAGAAAAGTTGGAGGAATATTGAGAACTCTTACCTAAATTTAGACTACTAAAATTTGTCAAAATATCTGCATGATTGGTCTCTCTTAATCTAAGAATTCATCGAAGAAAAACAACCATTGGTTTCAAAAGTAAGACGTAGTATTTGATTATACTTTAATTATCTTGAAACCTCTTAGCAATTTTGAGGCCATAGAAAATTTCCCAAGTTCAATAGTAAGGACTGAACAAGTTCTCACATTACATTCAAGTGATTGTTCATCCGCTCTCAAGCACATTATTGAAAATTAGGATTTTGTATTGTTCTTTACACTACTAGAAGCTAGAATTCAATAAAAATGAGCAAATTTGGGAGTTAGGCGAGTCATCATCTTGCATTCACAGGTTCATCACACAACAAGTCTCTACAAATCGCAAATTAGTCGAAAGTAGACGCAACCATTACAATTTAAAGCAACTACTCCTAGGTCTAGAGGAGTCCAAGAGATGAATAGTTAAATCGAGAGAAATCCAAGAGATGAAAAGTTTAAAACATCGAGAGTTTATTAGAATATTGTTACATTCAAGTTGTCTACTATTTATCCAATGTGTTAGTAAACTAAAATTTGTTTTACCGGTGAGCTATTGTTTGTGATTTGCATCATTTTATCTTGGATTTACATACTTTTTTGTGCGTGGTTTTGATTGTTTATGTTGATGTTCACTAAATTGAACTGAAATATTGAATCGTTGTAGACACTAGTTCAAAGTTTAATTTGGGTTTGAACACGATTGAACAGACAAAAATAAGATAATATACTTTGAAATTTTAAAATAATATTATTAAAAAAATATAAAACAAAAAATAGCATAAAATTCAAAAACAATATAATAGTAACTTCCCTTAAAAGTTTCATTTTTCCTAATATACTACAATTGTGAAATTAATTTAAGAAAATAATGATTAATTTACTACCATTTGCTTTAAAATGGTGGTAAATATTATGTTATGCAACTTTCGATGTCAATATTCTTTGATATGTATGTTTTTATTTATTTATTTTTTGATGGAAAAGAAAATTCACTAAGCAGTTAAATTTGTTACAATAGAAGATGTGATACAAGGAAGATACCCCCTCAGTTCAAATAGTATGAGAGGAAATTAAAGTGTTTTTGGCTAAGTTGTGAGCAGAGATATTAACTTTTTTTTTTCTTCATGTATACAAGGGTACTCAAAATAAATTGACTTAGCAGATGTCAACAATCATTGACGACTAAATCAAAGTGTGAGTTATCAGCAGTAAGACCATGTATTCATCAAAGGACATTGAGATAATCACTTTTCGCAATGATGCGTCGAAAAGGTACCTAACCTTGCACCCATTTTGAAGTGGCAACCAATTGTTTTCCCAAATATTAATAAAGTGCACTGAAGAAACTCTCCATATGTAACCCTTATTCAAAACCCAAATAGCTTTGTGGATATTGCGCCATGTTAAGCTAGGAAGATAGCCAAACGAGCCTTTAGAATGGTGTTATGAGGAAAATGTTGACTTTTGAGGACTCTACTCAACAGGGACTCAAACTGTGAGAGATGAAAGGTTTATGAAGCTACATAAACCAATACCCCATTCTCTTTTAGGCTTGCAACACATGTTCCAATTGATCCAATGAATTTTCGTGGAATAAGTTAACGAGGGTGTCAGGTGGAGCGTTTCCACCTTGTTTTTCATCCGCTCTGAGAATCAGGTTAAAGTCACCAAAGATCATCCATCTCTCAGTAGAATGAGAGGTAGCGAGGTTTTTTATTAGATCGTTGTGCGATGTTTATTTGGTGCATTAGGAAGACGGTAGATACCAATGTATCTCCACTTCTGATTATCATCATATGTTTAAACTGACATATCAATATGATTTAGAATGTAAAACAAAATGTAAATATCGATATTATTATTCCAGAAACACACTAAACCCCTATGGTTTATCAGTAAAACTCACAGTCTACCATTTTCAGTACATTAGGATAACCATTAAAATATTGTAAAAAAAATAAATTACAAATCTTGTTTCCTAGTTTCAGATAGAAAAAAAAAATAGATCCTTTTTCATAAATGAACTTTTTCAAAGTTTGAATTGTTTGTGGGTTTTCAAACCCACAACAGTTTTATGCCAAGCAACTCATTGTGGTTGGCTAGCCTATTGAGCAGAACCAACCATTTCTTTGGTGCCAATATCACCTTAGCGAACTACAGGTAAAATCTGACGAAAGTCACCACCCAATACAATAGTTATTCTACCAAATGGTTTCAAATCATAGTCTTCTTTGATTCCTTTCATAATATCGTGAAGTGATCGATCTACTGCCTCAAAGCAATATTTATTGGCCACGGGTGCCTCATCCCAAATAATTAATGATTTGTGCATAATTAATTCAACAAGATGTGTGCCTTTATTGGATTCAAAGGTAATTGAAATCTAGAATGTGCAGTTCGGCCTCCTGGTAGTAATAGAGCAGCAATGCCAAAAGTTGCAATAGCAAGAGCAATCTTACCTTTCGATCTTAATTTTGCAAGTAGTGTTCGCCAAAGGTAAGTTTTTCCCATTCCACCAGAACCATACACAAAGAATAACTTTCCAAAGTTCAAGGTAATTGATTGAAGCACAAAATCAGGAATTGCCTTTTGATATGAATTAAGACCGTGTAGCAACTAGAGTATTCTTCATGCATTTTTAACATATCATAATTTAGCTTCTCCTTAATAAGATAGTTGTTCACTTCCTCAATTACATTACTATTGGGAAGGACCATTCCTTTGTAATCTTCCAATGACTTTTCGATCTTTCTAAGATATTTTTGTATCTCTGAAAGTACATAGTTTTTTAATTGGTCATCTAACAAATGGAGGTCAGGGAAGTTTAGCAGTAGGAGTTGCCTGTCTAAAATATCTTCAGAAAGCAACTTCAAATTAGATTCCCAAAGCAAACCTGGATTAATAACAATACAATTCAGTAAAATTGTTGAGAAGAGTTGGCGTAGTTGAATTCCAGTACCCATGCCGCTGCTTTTTTAATACAATCATCAAATTTTTTATCATCCTCTAGTTAACCAAGTGCATAACATGCGTCCTTATAAGTTAGATGTACAAACCCATTAATAGTGTTAATATCTTCGAATGATCGATTGCCTCATACTTTGTATAAGAGCATTCGTAAATAAAATTTTTCTCCACTTGTGGGAGGAATATAATATATTCTTCCAACACACATTCATTTTTCGTCTGGTCCACTTTTTGCTAGTCTTGTTCCAAACATATTTAGTAGGAAATTCTGCATATGTTAGTTGTCGAGCTTCCATGTCTACATAGTTCATTTTCATCCACTCTGTGAACATCGTGGTTTCAATTCCTTCTCTACTTAAAATGATAGAAATACACATAGATTCTAGAAAATATATTGTTTGTTGCCCATGGAGGTGAAAGGAAAGGCGTTCTGCTGCTGGTTCTCTAAAAAGCATATTAAACTGAAAAATTCTCCACGAAGCCTCTGATGGATAAATGTATCTACAACCAAGATACTCTTTAATTTCATCACGAAAGTACATTGAACTTGTTGAACTGGTATCAAATTTTCTACATTAGAGATGACTGCTCTAACTCGATCAGGACCTTTGTTGATATATTTGAAAATATATCTAATTGATAATGAACGATTGCAAAGCTCAACATTAATATGGGCATCATATTTTATCAAAAGATGTCTATTGTAAGGGACCACATAACGACTATTAAGTTGGCTGCCATTCTTCAAGATATATCGACCACCATTTCGCCGCATATATATAGGGAACCCATCTTTAACTATTGATGTTTTATCATGAAATCTCTTTGGATAGTGCTTCCCATATTTTCCATTAACCATACATGGAGATTTTTTATTTAAAATACCACATGGTCTGTGTATCATAAATTGTTCAACTGCACTAAAAGTAAGAGGGTGAATATCTTTATCCGTTATTCTGGCGATATGGTATCATCAATCTTAGATGGTGTTTGTATTTTATCTTCGGAATGTAAGAACACTAATATGTGGACATGAGACAAACCTCTTTTTTGAAATTCAATGGTGTACACAACTCTTTAAAAAAGAAACACATAATTAAAAAGAATGAAATAAATAAAAATATTATGGGATATTTTTATTTAAATATTCATAGATTTTGAGCAAAAATATTAAATCAATTGATTTTATTATCAAGTGTAAAAGAAATATTATACAATATTAATTATATTAATTTAATAAATAATAAAGATCACTTAATAAATCCAATTACTAGAGAGACTAACTTAATAGATGGAAAAATAGTTTAGAGACTTTTTAGTTGGGGACGGTTACATGTAACCCGAAAAATATGCGCAACATGAGTCCCATACCGGTTATATAGCAAAGGGATTTACTTTCATCCTAGTATAACAATGGTGAGATCAACGATACGTCACACCATCTTGGACTTCACGGTGTCTAATTTAATAAGACGTATTATGTTTTTCTTGTGCTTTTATCTTACCTAACCAAATGATGAATATGGATTTACATTTTCTCACTACGGTCGTCTAAGTTCTCTATCATGGATTAATCCGATA
The DNA here is from genome assembly GCA_037974775.1 of Cicer pinnatifidum. Lineage (NCBI taxonomy): Eukaryota > Viridiplantae > Streptophyta > Magnoliopsida > Fabales > Fabaceae > Cicer > Cicer pinnatifidum. Next base: position 60,611,353 of record JBBPBR010000003.1, read on the forward strand.
TTTTGGATGGGTTATACCCTTCAAAATACCATTGTTGAGTAAGACAATTACTTTTCCTGAGTGACAAAAGAAATGGAGATGTATAGATAGGAATAGTTACCAAAAGAAGATCTATATGTTTTATTTTTATTTTTTTTTATTTTTTTATAATAAACAAACAAAGTCTCATGATTTCGAGTTTCATTAATCATAATATACATTTTATCCAAAATTATTTGTTGGTAAATTCTGAAGAAAATAATGTGTATTTGAAATTTATCTACCTAGTAATGTTCATGTACTTCCTGGGTATCCAATAAAAATGTTACCAACTATTTTTTACACTTCCTACATATAACTCCTTTAATATCTCTGGCTAAACTACTAGACTATCCTTTGGAGATTTGTTACCAACAACTTCAAAACTTCAAATTACATGTACTTATACTGAAACTTATGCAGATTGTCTGTAAAATTAATTCAAGTCATTTTTATACTTATATTTACATTTCTGTGACACAGATTCAATGAAAGGAATATAGAAAAAGCATACTTAATTTCTAATTTTTGCTTTCATTTTTTGTATCAGTTTTTCTACCAGTTTCATTATTATAGGAAAATCTCATATTATGTCTTCTATTTTTCATTGTTGCATGTATATCTCAACTTGTGTCTCGTCTATATGGGCTTATATCTATTTATTCCAAATCATTTTTCCAAATGAGCCACAATATAGTTAAGAGAAAAGAAAAAAGTAATCAAAGACTAAAATGAATTGAAATTGTGACAAAATATATTACCTGTTGTGACTTTACCAAATATTTGTTGATGTTTAATATAATTGATTATCTCACATAACTTAATAGAGAAAACACGACTAATGATATCGGGTCTTTCGTCACTTTTTTGTCCTTCAATAGTTTCAAGGAAAAATTGTATTTCTGGCCATTTAGGGTTGCATGTGAATGTTAAAAACAGGTCGGTATATCCAACATATCGACATATAACCATTGCATCCTGAGTATGATTTCAATTGTTAGTTACTGATTTAAAAAATACTTCTTTGAAAAATGACTGTCAATTTAGAGAGACGTTTATAAAATTCAGATATATTCATCCTAAGTATAGTCGAAGAATAGCATGAAAGAGGATTTATTTCAAATAAAAATATATTGGAAGTCACAAAGATTTGTTGAGTATGTATATAATGCATGACTAAATATAGATAGTGATATAATTATCTACCTGATAATTTTGAACATCATATCGCGGTCCACTAGTATAAGACGATGGAAGGATTGTCGTTTTACCAATGGAGTTTGTCATGAAGTCTCCTTGATTAATATCATCTCTCAATCCATTATATAGTTATGCACACAATTGCTTTTGACTCTTTCTAATCCAATTGATTCTAACTTCTTCGATCGAAGCATAAGCATCCACCATGTACTATTGGAACAAACGCCCACTCTATAACAATGTTTGTGCCTCTCCAGCTCATTGCTGCAAGCGAAAAGAATAATATTGTCTTATAGTAACTATTTTTTTTTCTTGTAACGATTCTCTGTTTCTGGATATTGACGACTTATCCCAATCCTATAATAATATTCTCCATATGGAAATAATAATGAGTATTGTAGTGTCATGAAACTTAGGTGCAATTATGTAATTCTCTGAAGGCCAGTTGTTTTGTCTTCAACCATTATATCTTGTGACTTTCTTCATTTGAGCATTGATCAACTAAAAGTGATGCAACCTTTGAGCAATAGGGCAGATTATTTTGTCTCCCATCAGTCAACCTATTGCTAAGCAATCTTAGTTTCAATTATTCGACAACATGGTGATCATATTTATCTCTGACCATCCTACATGATTTTACCAAGACATTGTGATTGTCCAACATATGCAAAATGTCTGTTACAAGTTTCTCTTGAAGAAGATTATTTTCGTTATTACTCTGGATAAAACCTAATCTATTTGAGATCTCATTTTCGGTGTCATGTATATAAAGTTGGGTAAATTTTGGCTTTTCTCCATTCTCAGGGCATAAAGACCCAAGTAGGTGGTACGTCTGTCCATTGATTTGAAATACATAGGGGTCGCCTTGTTTGTTGATTTCATAGTCAATTTTTTCCATATATAGATGTAAAAGCAAAAGCCACATTATAAATTCTAATATTACGACGGAAATTTTTTTCTGCACTATCTCCATCATAATTAAAGAAGTGATAGATCAAAGTTGGTAGAAATTTTAGTAATGGAAGTTGCACCCGACCTTCCATGCAACATGTAGAAAACTTTGGATGTTAAGGGTGCTTACTCTTTTCCGTTCTTTCTTCGTACCAGTGAAGAGCTTCACAAAATTACAAACACATGTCGGCCTTCCAAAATTCCAAGTTTTAATAATGGAAGCTAATAAAGAAAACAAATATTTGTAGAATGCAAACCATATAAAGACACCGAACATCAATAAATATTACCAATTATTTTGTTTAAAATAATGATTAAAATATTTTAGAAGTTACCTATTTTCTATGGGTGACATTGGAAATTGTAGATGTTGACGAATTAAGTTGGGAAGTTTGTCTAACGGGGACTGTAAAAGGACATAAATGGAAAAAATTACATGATATTTTGGAGGTAAATAATTTCATTCATATACAATAAAATTCTTGGCACATTTTTTGAGTAAAGACTGTAATTGGATTTGGAAATTATATTCCTATGCAAATGTAGTAATTTATTCTTTTTACATCTTGCTTATTCAGATTGAGCATGTTGTGACGAAATCTCAAATAAGCTAAATAAAATGTAGGAATCATATTTGCAAAATATATTATGCATACCTTTATTTTCAACACAGACATAATTCCTTTTAAAATGAAGTAATTTTTTTCTTTTAAACCTTGCAAGTCGACATTGGAAAAGTTTTTCCAAGCGGTCTTGATCAACCTCTACAAATATATATTACATTTCATCATTAGAAACGAAGAAAACTTCATGTAGTAGGTGACCGGATTCCTATCACCAATCATGTACTCATCCCTAAACTTCTATAAGAAAGACTAAGTATTTTAAGAAAAACTCTTGAAAACTATAAAAAATTCTTGTAAAAAATTTCCTTATTCCAAAGTGCATTAACTAGTAATGCATCCATGTAACACTGTATAAGTCGTTTATGAAAATATTTAGATAAAATGAATAATCAAACAACATAAACAAATGTGTAAAAAAAAATAACTTTATTGTGGCCTGTAGTAATATACTATGTATTAGAAGAAGGAAATGAGAAGTTAAAAAAAATCTAAAAGGCAAACTTGCACCAAAATGTAAGAGGTTCCAACTAAGAAATTGTTCCTAGCTTCATGAAATGCACCTCATTTTAAATAATAAAGTGAAGCTGCATTTTGCTGAGATAAGACAATCTTTGTAATTTTATGATCATATGTAGTTACTATTTTTGAAAATTCGATCGCAACAACATATGGAGGTGGAGGTGATTCACTGATGTTCCGTTCCAATACCTCTCAACACCTCTCTTATGTATTCATTTTCTCAGCTATCATCAATCCTCTCTCTGTCATATTCTTTTTTCACTTCCCTTAATACATCTTTGGATTGTGTAACTTAGCGAGATGTTATAGAAGTGTTTAATGAACTTTTTTATTCTAATTTCCTTTGAGACCCTAGTTTTGATAGACCTTAAAGAGATGAGCTATTTTCTAAAATGGTATTTATCCATCTATCTATTTATCTCATTTCAAAAACCTTTTAACTATTCATTCACTCATAAATCATGATTTCCTTAATATGTTATTTCAATTAAAACAAGACTTTGATGGAAAGAAGGTCATGAATTATATACGACACACAACCATACAATTGGCAATCAAACTACCCAAAGAAATAAAAAATCAAGGTATCTTTAAATTTAAATCATAAGAACAAAATAGAATAAAAGTAAATAAATACCACTATTTCTACTATTGTGAGGGAAGGTGGAGAGTCTTCTTAAATGAATTAATTGTTTCATTCGAAACATAGCTTGTCGGAACTGACATAATGTTTGCAGAAGTTATTCTTGAGTTTTTGAATAAAAAATAAAAAATGTGTATAAGGTCATAAAAAAATTTAGCATAGTGAAAATGAGAATGCTAGTTTCAAGAGTCATTAGTTTAAATCATACGAAGTTTGTCAAGCACGTCTTGAAGACACATAAGTTGCGTTCCTCCTCTGCTTACCACCATTTCCATTCGTTGCTTTAACCTAGCTAATTTTTTCATAAGTTTATTGTGGGCATCAGGATTAAAGGAAAAACTTAGGAATCAAAGAGATTAAAGAAATTCTCGAAGAAAAGAACAAGTAGAAGATATGATTAAAAAAAAATAGAATGGAGAAGATGAAGTTGTGGAAGGAAGACAACAATATTAGGAATTTAGAAATTGAGTAGAGCAAACTCGTAAGACGTACACATCAGCTTTTTGACAGATGTAGAAAATTCCTAGTAAACTCAAAGGAAAAACTACACCAATTTCTTAACTTGATTCTATCTTGGATTAATAATTATCCTTCTCATCTTTTTAATATCAACAATTATCGGTCCTAAACCTACCTTCAATTACAAATCGACTATTTCGAAGAGCTACTGCAAAGCTCACCTTCGGGGGTATCTTTAGAGTAGCTTCATCAAAGCTCTGATAGCAGTTGATGGAACGACTCCATCGACACCCTAGGTTGGCCAAGACTGCAACTAACTAGAGTCCACTCCTGCATCCGTAGATAAAGAAAAAGTAAAATCAGCAAAACAAATAAAATAATGCATTAATATATAAAAAATAATAAATCAACATACAAAACCAGTTTCTAAATTTGATTCTTCTTCTGAATTTTTTTTCCTTTATTCATCATCCATAATAAAACATGGAAAAATTCCTAGTAAACTCAAAGGCAAAACTACACCAATTTCTGAACTTGATTCTATCTTGGATTCATTATTATCCTTCTCACCTTCTTAGTATCAACAATCATCGGTCCTAAACCCATCCTTAAATTACGAATCGACAATTTTGAAGAGCTACCGCATAGCTCACCTTCTCAGTATCAACAATCACCGATCCTAACCTCATCCTTCAATTGAGATTATTCAAAATAGGTAGGAATCAAAATTTTCAATTGTATAGATTTTTAGAGATTCATTGCACGATTTTGCTTGCTCTAGTCCCAAAATGTGGAGAGACTTTCGAGGGCATATTCGGGGAAAGAGGGGGAGAATGATTGAGAGCAGAAGCAGAAGATGATTAAAAAAGTTAGAATATATAAAAAGAAATTGTGGAAGGAGGATAAAACAAAATTAGGGATTAAAGAGATTAAAGAAACTATGGAACGAAGAGGAGAACCAGAGATTAAAGAGATTAAAGAAATTGTCGAAGGAAAAGGAGAAACAAAAGATATGATTAAAAAAATTAGGATGGAGAAAATGAAATTGTGGAATGGAGACATCAAAATTAGAAATTTAGAAATTGAGTAGAGCAAATTCTCAAGACGTACACATCATCACTGATGTGAGAAATATTTGTATCATAGAGGAAATACGATGATGTGACATCAGAGTTTGTTTTAAATATATATAATAGACATAGTAGAATAGAGAAAATGAAATTGTAGAAGGAAGACAAAACAAAATTAGAAATTTAGAAATTGAGTAGAGCAAACTCTCAAGACGTACACATAAATTCAGATAATATTTTTCATACGTAAATAAAATATGATGAGGTGGCAACGCTGATTTAAATATATATAATAGATATACTTAAAATTAGTGTTCAAAATTTCTAAGTCCATGCGTGAACCACCGAACATTTGAAGTGACATTATCTTTTCACGTTTATTTATTTATGAATAAAAAAAAAAAAAAGAATTGCGTGAGAAAAGTAATTTAAATATTGTACGGTAACCACAATTTTGTCACCGTGTCTTAAGAAAAAAGTTTGTAAAGTGAGCATAGACATGTCACATGGGAATAAGAAAAAAGAGGCAAAGATTCATTTATGTTACGGTTAGGACAGCGCAGACAGACACACACCTTGGCGTGTAGATAAGGGCTTCCCTCATCTTCATGCTAGCTTCAGCCACCGCCGTTCAAATTCTAAATCCAAATTAAACACCCAACTTCCAAACCTTTGCTAAGTTTAGGTGTGTGTGTCTTTGTTTTTCCGACACACTCATTTTGCTTGCATTTTTTTTTTTCTTCATTTTCGGTTCTACTTATTTGTTTCGCTTTTTTATATTTTTTTCATGTCATATTCACAGTGTACAGTGTTAAGCTTGTGGAGCACATGCATTGTTTATCATTCGAGTTACCTTCGCCGAACATTTTTACATATTGTGAATTTGTGACTAGGAAGTTGCACAATGTGCCACTGGAAAAAAAATTAGTCTTAGAATTTTTTAAAAATAAATGTGAAGTAGCATATGGTGTGGTTAAATTCTCAACAACTAATTGATGGTATTTTGCACTGATTCTTTTTTCAGGATAATGTTAATATGAAGACCAATTGGTTTTTTGACCAGAATTTTAATGGTGTGTCGGATGATATTCTTGAAGATGTCATTGAGTTTTTTGATTTTCCACTTGATGATGTGGAACTAACTGATGTTGTTGAAGAAGATTGGAATGCTCAATTCAAACACCTTGAAGAGCCATCTCTTGGTGTTTTTTCAGTACCATCTTCTGGGTTGTGTGGCGAAATCGAAACTCAAAATGAGAAACCGAAACTTGGGAAGAGTTTCTCTGCTGCTGTGAGTTTTCTGCTCCCATTGTTTTGTCTTTAGATGGATGTTTTGTCAACTTAATAACTGTATTTGATAAATTAATTATGCGTGTAGTTTGAATATGTGAAACCCATCAAGATTGAACCACATTTTGATTATTCGTGTCCTGTTTTCTATGTGCGGTTATTACTTGCAAAGGCTAATTCGTTTGATAGGTTCATACTTTTGCAAATGAATGTAACTTTGATCATAGACCGTTTTAATTGGAATAGTTTGTATACTTGCTTTGATGACTATGACGTTTTGTTGGTCAGGATTTTTAGCGGGAATTGTGAATTACTACAATGATGTTATGCAGGAACTTTCTCATATTGATGGAAGAAATATTGTTAATTCAAGCTTAAAAGATCGACAAGTACTTGTAAGTGAAAGGGAGGAATGTGATGATTTTACTGTTCATGAATCCTTTGACTCAACTCTTTTTTGAAATGCATTGTAGCATTGTTAGAGATAAATGTGTACTCAAATTTCTTTGTAGATAATAGAGAAGATATGTTTAATGACTTAAGCCCAGTTTAGAAGAACATGAGCAAAATCAAAGGCTATATAGCCTATAATGCTAAAGATTCAGTTTTCATGCATTTACTTGATAAGCATGATTATTGAAATGCGCTGCTTATGTCTTTATTTATTGAGTAAAATGAAAGACTAAAATCTATGCTTAAATTATGTTAAAAAGAGGATTAATAAGTATCAACACAAATTTTTCGTGTACGATTAGTACTCATGCCTTAACTTCTATGGGTTTTTCTTTGCCCTCAGAAAGTGTGAAAGTGCTGGTAACAATGTTTTGAAGTTGTAAATGTTTTAGTTATGATGAATAATAGATGGTATCCTTTAGGTTACAACATTAGACAGACACCACTGCACTAGCACACATAGGATGGCACTGAAAAGTATGAGCTGTAGCTTTCCATTCGTGTCATTTTCTCCGTAAACTGTGGAATAAACATGTAAAAGATGAAGGAAGTTTAATGAAAACATTATGTACTATTTCAAATTTAGGGCCTGTTTACTTCTCAGGTTTTCTGTTTTCATTTTCATGCTTCAACTTTTAAACATGAGTATACATTAAATATTATCCTCGCTATTTTCTTTTTCAATTTTTGAAAAATTTAGCATTTTTCAGAAAATTTGAAAATGCAAAAACACTGTCTTCATATTTTTTTAAATGCAATCTTCCTATCTTGTTTTCCATCTCTTCACTGTCACAATTATTCCCTACATGAATCTTCTATCTCTTAGCAATTTAAAAACTAAACTGAAAATATTTTTCAGAAAGTAAATGGGGGCATATCTTTTCATTTTAACTGTCAGTTAAAGACTAGGCATATCCATCATTTGTGACTGTGTGTCTGATTGTTTTAAATTTTGTGTCTGTTTCCCCAATAAAACAGCTAGCTAAGACTGCTGGACCTGCATATGGAAAAACTATTCCCATTCAAAATGTCTCTTTCAACGGAAAAGATCTGCGCCGATGCCAAACCTACAGCCCAGTTTCAGTTTTTGAAAGCAGTAGTTATTCCTCGGTTGATAATTTCAACTTTGAATTACCAGTGATCCCAGCAAAGCGTCCTCGCAGTAAACGTCGCCGGCGTCTCTCAACCTTTGACAAGCTCTTCTCAATTCCATTCATCTCTACTCCACCGGCTTTTCGTAAACGTCAAAGGCCAGCTGCTTCTGAATCGGTATGCCGAGTCCAAAGAAAGCAGCGGAAAACGGATAGTATTCGGATGAAATCACAGGAATCAGTTGCTCCAAGAAAATGCATGCATTGCAAGGTGACAGAGACACCGCAATGGAGAGAGGGACCTAAGGGTCCTAAGACACTATGCAATGCTTGTGGAGTTCGATACAGGTCTGGTCGTCTATTTCCTGAATACAGGCCTGCAGCTAGCCCCACATTTGAAGCATCATTGCACTCAAATTCTCACAAGAAGGTCTTAGAAATCAGGAACAAGGCCAGCCAGGAGACTTTTAAAGGTTCTTCCATGTTGTATTTATCATCAAACCTTCCAGGAAATTCGGTATGACAATATTTTGTTAACTGATATTATTGAGAAAGATGAAAAGTTAGTCCTAGACATGATTCTATTTGTTTATTGTTAATATTCTGTTGAGGATAATCATGTCTTCATCCTATCATTATTTGTTTTATGTAAATTGATTGGTCGAGTAATAGGAGGTGTTTGGAGACAAGATGCTGAAAATTCTGCGATGAAGAGAGTGAAGTTGAACTTGAAGCAAAGAGGGAAAATGGGAGAAATGGTTCAAGAACCCTTGTATCACAATTCACAACTACAAGGACATGAAGGATTAAAACTGTAGAAGGACAATGATATCCCATACCTTTTTACATGAATGAGGTGAAAACACAATCTATAGTGAAAGAACATGTCTAATTAGACTGGTAAGCCTAAATGATTGTCGAAACTGCGAAGCTGACACAGTCTTAGTTAGACACCATTATTTTCTTGGATATTTCAGGCTTACCATGTCCATGGTTTGGATAAACTATCCCAGGTCGACAAATTGTTTATCCAAAGCCATGGACATTTCAGAGGCAAGTCATAGACTCACTATGACCGCAAACTCGTTCGCGGTATAAATGAGGTCTACATTGAGTAGATTAAAATACTACATGCAGTAAAAAAGCCACGTGGCTCGTTCACCTAATAGATTAACCTTTTAGGTTGAGCTCTCCACTCGAGCTTAATTAACAATAATTAGTGCTTTTATTGAGATGAGATATGATAGGAAAAAACCTACCTATAGATTGCATTGAGGTATTTAACTAAATATTGATAGGGTACTTAAGCCATAAAGCAAAGCTTTTCCATCTAATGGGTAAGTCTTTTTGGTTGGACTCTCTTCATGAGCTTAATTCATTGCACCCTCCAAAGAAACAAGAAACAAATGATTTCATGGTAAATTCAAGTCGCATTCATCCCAAGAGTAAACGTGACAATAAAGTGCATTCATAACTTTGTATATGTTATCGACCTTCAAATATCTCTTAGACTCTATTAAACACTATTCACATCCATTATTTAGTCCAACAAGGTTGATTAAGGTCACTTTACTTAGAGATTAAATTGTTAATAAATGGTTAAATATAAGAACTTAAATGTTAGTAAGAGATTAAATATGACGATTAACTTGACAATTTACGTGTATGATATTTGACAGAAGGTTCGATGTGAATAACATTTCACAAAATCATGGACGTGTTTAAAATATTTATAAATTCATTAACTTATTTGATAATATCTTACAAAATTAATGTAAAAATGTTATGTTGAAAGTTGTGTACTTAATTTCTCAAATTTTTTAAAATTTGTTGGTTTCACCGTAAAACTTCTGCTTTTTTTTTCTTTAACAACCGCCAGATTCATAGATTAATGTCACAAAATATTTTTTTTTTGGTTTCAAAATTTTCGTTTGTATTCTAGTTTAACTAATTTTAGAAGTTTTATGGAAAATGATTGATCCAGGAATTCAAATAAATTAGTGGACCCGATTCGGTCCAACCCAAAATGAGGTGGGAGCTAAAACTTTCAATGGGGAAATTTTGATTTTGTATCCCTACGATTAAATTTATACTCCCTCATTTAAAAAATTTATCCCTTAATTTATTAAAATATTCTAAAATATGCAGTAAATTTTTTTAAAAAATAGATATTATGAAATTTTCTGAAAAAAGTAATTTTTTTCTTTAAAACTCTCTTATTGAAAATTTCATGAACGAAATTTTTAGTAGTTATTTTTCAATACAAATTTTTTTAAATTTTAGGTTGAAATTTTCAGAAATTTCAATAATAAAATTTTCGGTATTGAAAAATAACTACCGGAAATTTAAAATTTTCAATTGGAACTCTAAAAAATGTCATCTATTCTTGGAATTTCGATACAAGTTATTTTTTATTGTTTTGAAATTTGGAGTAAAAATAAAATTAACTTCCGAAAAGTTGGCACAAATTTCTAGTAGAATAAAAGTAACTATCAGAAATTTCAAGATACAAAATTTCCGGTAATATAAACAGTGTACCGAAAATTTTAAGGCGTGAAATTTTCGGTAGTATCAGAAATTTTGTATCCTAAAATTTTCGGTAGTTACTTTTATTCTACCAGAAATTTGTGTCTTGAAATTTATGGTAGTTACTTTTATTCTATCGGAAATTTGTGCCTTTAAATTTTCGGTCGTTTATTTTATTTTATTAAAAATTTCAAATTTAAAAAAAAAAATTGTATGGAAAAAAATTTATGTTAAGAGATAAAATTTTCAGTATTAAAAAATAACTACCTGAAATTATGTTTCTTGTTCTTGAAATTTCCGATAATAGAATTTCATTAAAAAAATTATTTTTATTTGGAAATTATTTTTACTGTATACTTAAAGGTATTTTACAAGTAAGGAGATAAAATTTTTAAATAAAGAAATATAAGTTCAATTGTTACAAAATCCAATACTCAACACGAAGTTATCAAAGTTTCATATTTAGGTCTATAAATTTAGCAATTAATTTTTTTATTATTTAAGTTTAATAAGAAAAATCCTTACAAACGTCAAGTTATATACTTAAGAAAATCTTGCATGTAATTGCAGGTAGAGACACAACAAAATTTTACATAAATTAAAATAACAATTACGCTTTAAAAATATGAAATTCATTGAATAAAATTTCAACAAAAGTATTATTTTTCTTGAAGTATTACTATTTGTATTATAAAAAAAATTACTATT
>JBBPBR010000003.1:60623036-60634105 GCA_037974775.1 Cicer pinnatifidum
AGAAAATTAAATAAATATTTATAATAAGAGACATAGATAATACTACTCAAACAAATTTATTAACTAAAAAGATAAAAATAATATATAACTATTAAAATAAATTTAAACACAATATATTTTTTAAAATCACAATATTAAGATATTGTGCATAAAAGATAATATTTTGATTTGAGTATAGATCAGCTTCTTTTAAATTATGTAAAACTATTGTCAAATCAATAAAGGTCGGATTTATTGATTTGACATAATTTAGATTCTAACCTATAAAAAAAAATATCAAATCAATTTAATTAGTTTTGATAATTTTTTTAGAATTATACGAATATTTGATTTAATTTTTATATATTTAGATGAAAGTCACAATTCACTTATCTAAAATTTAAATTGAAAATTTTAATTTAATTTATAATTATAGTAGAACTTGTAATTTCTTTTATAAATAGTTATTTTTAAAATTTTTAAAAACTTTGGGATAACTACGGTAACTCTGTAACCCCAAAGAACTTTGCCATTGAGTTTAGATATACAGAGAATTTATGTAGTATTTAGGTACAAATATTGTAGTACCATATTCAAATCCTGCCATCTATACTCTTACATTGGACAATTATATGGTTTAAAATAGTTTATATTCTCGTACTTAGACAAAATCCACGTTACGAGATTTTGTGAAACTGAATTTCACCCAAAACATAACTAAGATTTTATATTTTTGAACTCATATTTTTTTTAAAGAAAAACATAACTTTTTTTTTCTTTTTCAATGATGAAAATGATGATAGCACATTTTTTTAATTATGAAAGAACCGGTAATAGACAGTGTTCATGTGCAAGCATTAAACAAAGGTTAAACAATTGGAATGGAAGTCAACTAGTTTAGTGACTACTTGCAGCTGCTCAGAAGTGTACTATACAACAAAATTAATTTAATTTAAATGAAACCGTGAATCACAATGTTCCTACTTAATTAGTCATAATTAATTAATTAATTAATTAAGGAACGCTCGTGTTGTGTTGGTTTTGGCTCACCAATCCCCACCCTCCCAATAGCTAGATTGAATATAGGTATCAACTTTAATTAGTTGAATGACCATGTATCTCTTTTTGCTTCTAAAAGTCTTAAAGACTACACATAATGTCCAACGCCTAATGCTATTATCAGTGAATTTAAATGAAAGAACATGCATATATTGTCCTAAGTCTAACTCACGAACATGAATATGCTTCTTACAATATCCTTCATGGTCCATACCATTACTTTCTGTTTTCTGACAGCAACATTCCTCCAATTCCTTTATTTTCCACAATAGCCTGTTCCATTTATTATGGTGGTTATAAATACTACTGGACTGAATTAATATTTGAAAAATCAAAATTCACTTTAAAGATGGACATTTAGTCACACTTTATATGTTGTGGTTTTTTAAAACTACGGCTTTAGAAGTAATTTATGTTAATTGTAAATTAAATAGATCAATCAGTTGTAAATAAGGATTAGAATAGGTCCGGTCAGAAGGTTTGAATGTGATTTACGATTAATTTTTTTAGATCAAATTCTGACCTATAATTTATTATGAATTTTTTTTCAGTCTGACCTGACCTTTTTAAAAGTATGATCAGGCCTGAATGTCTATTTAATAAACATAATGCTAATAAAATAATAAACATAAGAAAAACAAATAAAATTATACTTTTTTTTACTCAATAAATTTTAAATTACTAACAAATAATAATATCAATAAACTGTAAGAACAGAGGTGCACCTAAAAGGAAGGGTGAATTAGATGTTTAAATTTTTTCTTATTTTTAGAGATCTAGTGATTGATTTTTCTAATTAAGATAGTGTATGACAAAGATAAATGGAAGTAAAATAATGAACACAACGATATTATCCTAGTTCCCCTTATCACTAAGGGTACATCCAATCCTCCACCACAAGAGATTTATCCACTATTATTAGAATATGTACAAATCTCACCTTAGGATCTCTGCTAAAAACTTCTAATACACTTCCTAAGATAGCACACCACTAACTTAGATTACAATACTTAAAGAAAGGACACTACTTTCTTTAAATACAATACAATAACTTCAATGATCTTTTTAACAAATGTTCTTGACTAAGAATCTAAGTATAATAGTTGTACAATGATATCAATCCAATAATATTTTAAGTATACTAGAGAACATTTTTCAATGATGTGAAAATGTAATGCAAGTACTTGAAATATGAAAAATAACTTTGAGAATATTTCAGAAAATTATTCAAAGTTGTTCAAGGTTTGGTAGTGGGATTGATTCGTTTAAACTGAAGTTATAGAGTATTTATACTCCATAGACATCACTTTAGATCAGTGGTCATCGTTTCTAGAGGTTTGATGAATAAATGCAATGATCCAGAACCATTTTAGAATTGAAAAATTGCATTGTTTCCAGTTGTATTTGACTACAACTTATGTGTAATCGAATACACATCTGTAACGTTCAGTTTTTATTTGAAATTTCATCGTCGTATTCAAATACGAAACTTTGTATTCGAATACAACTAACTAAATTTTTCCACTGACTTGTTGTTGTATTCGACTACACCAGGTTGTAGTCGAATACAAATGTGCAGTCTTAGCTACTCACTTAACACTTGTATTCGACTACATCATCTTGTAGTTGAATACAAATGTTCAGTTTTTGCTACTGTCTTAACATTTGTATTCGGCTACACCATCTTGTAGTCAAATACATATTTCAGTTTTAGCTACTGACTTGTCACATGTATTCGGCTACAACATGTTGTATTCGAATACAACATTGTATTTTGCCAAAAATATTATTTTCAAACATTGTTTATATGCATTTTTGACACTTTGAAAATCTTTTTGATGCAGATGCTAAAATGAAAGGTTTTCATATGTATTTGAAATATAAGAATATTAGATTGCATCATGTACATTTATAATATATATCTTCTAATATGTGTGAACATAGTTGACATCGATTATTTAACTTCTTTTTGAGCTTTGTAACTTTGATCACATTCCTTGATTTTTGTCTTCATCAAAAACATGTGTTTTACACACACACACACACACACACACACATATATATATATATACTTTTTAATAAGTATGTGTCTTGTCTAACCTATTTAATTTCATATACTTTAAAAAGAGTCTAGACTTAACTTTTTTATTAAATAAACAGATCATACCAAATAAGACTTTAAGTAGGTCAATTTATAGACCCCTAACGGACGATCCAGTCTATCCTCACCTCTATTTATAAATTAGTTAGATTAGTTGTAATAATTACTTTAAGATATGTAAATAAATAATATCTCACCCTTATATTGTAATAAATATTTTTCTTTATTCTACTAATATAATTATATTTTTATTTTTCTATCCTTCATATTTATTATTACACGACGATTTCAACCTATTGGTTGCTCCACCATCAATTCAAACATATGCTAATTATTTCGTTTATAAGACATTTTCGTTAATTCAACTAATTAATATATTTTGTCAATCTACAGTAATTATAAATTTTGATCTACTTTACTTAGATGAAGAAAAATAATGAATAAAACAGTAAATGATAATTATACTATAATTAATATTTTTATTAAATATTGGTGTATTTATATTATTGTAAATGTAAAATTACATTAGAAAACTAAAAATAATAATTTTTTAAGATACTTTTTATTTTGTTATGACTAATATTATAGGACGGAGGAGGAAAGGAGTATTATATATGTATTTGTGAAAGTACACTTTCTTCCTTCGAACTTGTTATGCGGCACAATTTCAACTCGCCCAAAATTAAATTTTACATAACTCCATGCCAACAAGACGAATATGTTTGGCAACCGAGAATAATAAATTTATGATCATTATCTTTTTTTTTTTTTATTAATTTATGACCATTAATTTTTTATTTTATGAGAGTTAGTTTCTTTTACCGTTAATTTGTATATGAATATACAATTTCTTATTAATTAGAATAATTTGTTTTTTTTACTCTTACTTTTTCTTTCACAATTTTTGTTAAGGTTTTTTTTTAAAACTTCTATTTACAATACATTTTTACTTACTTTTTCATCTTATTGTTCCAAATAAATTTTGTTTGTGGCAAATAGATCCGAATTAATATAATTTTCATCAATCTTGATTTTATTTTTTCAAAATTCTCAGTTCCCATGTTATAAAAATTTAAGTTTAATTTTATTTTAAATTAAAATTAAAATAACGTATAATAATATTAATTAAATATAAAGAAAATATTAATTATGAATTAAAGTTGTAAGATCTAATATGTTTCTTAAGAGTTAAAATAAAAAATGAATGAGTTACTTCAAAATTATATTCTATTTAATGAAGTTATGTTGAGTTCATCGTTAAATATGTTGACTTAATGATGATCAGTTCCATCCTACTGATACTTCTTGGCTCGTGGTCAACCAACCTTACCCCATTACCTTTTGTAAACATTAATAAGCAGATATGAAATTATTAAGAATCTTTCCACAATTTTCACCATTGATCTACAGTTTAATTTCTCCATTTCAATAAGTGTATCAGTCATTTTTCGTTACAAAGTATTAATTATAAATTCATTTGAGGTGAGTTGAGAAGAAAAATTCAAAGAAAATAATTAAAAAAATGTATAAATTTAAAGAATGACAAAATGAATTTTTTATCTCTCTCTACAATATCTTTTTTTTTTTAATTTTTTTTTTAATCAAAATATCCTAGTTACTTTTAAAATAATACACCAAAATGTCCTATTTTTTGAGGTCTCCAGTAGGTTGAAATCTGAGCATGTAATCATGTGAAAATGTCATTTTATTTTTTCAAGAGGTTACATTCTGGAGATGTGAGCATATACTACTATTGTTTTTTAACTAACTGAAAATATAATAAAATAAATAAAAAAACTAAATAATATATTAATAAAATATAACAAAATATATTAAATATTAAAAAAAAAATACATCCAAATGAATGCACTTGAGTAGATGTGTACATTTGGATAATATTTTCTACTATGACAAAGGATCCAATATAACCCGCACTTTTTTTATACTTTATCTTTGATATAAATTTATGTTATAATGTACTTACTATGTAGACAACATTTCTCGACTCTTTGGATTTGAGGATCGTGACATACCATAACTTTAATATTTGGGTCAATATCCTTTGATGGCCATAGGTTGGAATATTTCATTGTAGACTTTTAGTATATAAGCATACAATAATCAAACTTTATGTTAGAACATGCTGCTATTACATGTGAACAAGGCATATTATAGCTTAATATTTTTCACAGTCGCACCATTTGTTAGGAAGACTGATACTAAAATGACAAATTTGTCGCCCCTCTTTTGGATCTACCATCTCGTGGACCATGAACGTATAATTGTTTCGATAAAAAAATATGGACTTTATGACTATTGGACTTGTGTATTTTTAGTAAAAAATATGGACTTTTTTGAAAGCATATTTCTATGTATACTTGACTAGAAGCTAAAATTGCTGCTTGTTGTTTCCCTATTTTTTTGAAAGAGTGTCCCCAACTTATAGTAGGTTGCTTGGATCAAAGAAGTGATTGGAAGATTGTGTGTGCCTTTCAACACTCTATTCATTGACTCGTAATGGTTGGTTGTCACGTGACCTCAACGACTACTTCCATCAAACGCTTCAATCCAATTTTCTCGTGGTAAGTTGTTTATCTACATTGTCTCACCTATATAACGAACCATACATTCCATATTATGGTCCACCTACATATCAAACCTACAAATCGAACCATACATTCTATAATATGGTTCACCACCACCTCACCTACAAACCCCTATAGAACCATTTATTCCATATTTTGGTCTACGACCACGACATGTACATACCCCTGTAGAAATACAGACTCTGTATTATGTTCCTCAGTGCCTGAAATACAAACACTCGACCCCTCAATAGAACACTATATTTTCTTTAATTTGTTTGAATGCACAACTCTTGAGTCAACTTATGCTTTTTTGATTTTATGTATAACTCTGAGGCTCAAAATTATATGAAGACAGGTGAGAGTAGCTCTAATTCACACACAAATCATCAAGGGTTTGAGTTGCATACATCACCAATAATTGAGACCAACAATAAGGAGCATGGTTAAAATGAGGACGAACTAGAACAACCCCAAGTTGTTCAAATAGTTAGACGTATTTCACAATTTCCTAGATGTGGGACTGAGAGACATTTAGGCGGACAACATTAACTAAAATTTGTAGTTTTTTTTTTTTTAATTATTTTTAATTTTGATGTATTTTTTTAACATTAAATTTATTTTGTTACACATTCTATTAATATAATTTATTTATTTATTTATTATATTTTACAATCTTTAGATGGAAAAAAACTGACTTCTTCACATGATCGTATGTCCAAATTGTGATCTGCTGAAGACAAAAAAAAATAGGATATTTTGAAGACAAAAAAATAGGATATTTTGAATATATAATTTTTAAAATAGAATATTTTGAATTTAAAATAAAAAGAATATTATTTTTTAGCTTACTCATAATTACCTTAACATTTTAAAATGGCAACTTTACCGACACATTTCTCATGTCACTTTTTAATGAATCTCATCAATGTAGTCACAATTTTGTTTGATGTACACAACAATGTTAGGTAGTCTTTTGTGCACACGTTTTATTGTGCACATGTTTTATTTACCGTTGAATTTTGAAGTCTTATTAAATCTTTTGGTGTTTTTCTATAAAATTTAACCACTTGCATTTGAACTTATCAATAGTATGTAAAGTGGTGTAAGGATAAAGGAAGATGTCTTGAAGTCAATGGTGGTAGAGTTGAAGGAATAGGGTGCAAATGGTGAACAGACTGGATTGCATCTTGAAAAAGAAAGTGACAATCTAAAATAGTGTCATGCTAACTAAATAAATATAGTTGATAAATGACCAAACTAATATTATATCAATTTATGAATATATTAGTTATTAATTATATTACCAATAATATATGGAATGTTCGTCTTTATATTGAAAAATATCAAATGATATGCTTAACTTTTTTATTTAAGAGGAAAAAATGATTTTAAACGTGACAATTTATGTTAAAAGTAATAATACTCTTATATTGCAAAAAAATATGGTTTGAGTGGAGAACATAAATGAGGTATGGCTGTTTTGAGTAGAAGGCTAAAAGAACAAGTAAGCAACCTAGAGCATGCTTATGACCCAACATTGTAAATCTATAGAGAAATGAAACCAAATATGAGAAGGGAAAGATACACTCTAGTGTCTCAAAATGAAACGACACATACAAAGTGGTAGCTAGTATGCTATAGATCAATTGGTACCATCATGCATACATTCATTCATTACTTAATTAATTAACGCTAACACACACTTTAACCCTTTTGGCAAGTTTTACTTAGATGGCTCTCCTAATTCTTCATGTAATGTTACTGCCCTCCTTCTCACAACACATCCCACTGATCTATATGACACACTTTTCAACAAAAAAATATTAGTATTAGACGTCGAAATTCAAAAATAGTTCAGAGGGTCAACTATTAGTTCTTAGTAGTGATTTCATTTTCTTCAAACGATTACATCAAGAAATAAATTTTGTTCAATGATTATGAATTCTATAACTCTTTCAATGAGTGTTAAATGTGACTAAGGTTGTTTTGAAAACTAAAAGGCTAATAAAACATAAAGAATAACAAGCTGAAAGCAAAAGGATTACAATGTGGATACAAATTTGTTTGATTGATTGTTTGTCAAATGAAATGTTACAAGTAATATTTATAGACAAGAATCATAACTTAAGACCCTATTATCTACTATCTCAGCCTGACAAAGACTTACTACTAGAAAAAACGCTTTTAGAGACCAAATTTTCGGTCACTAAATGGAGAAAATCGGTCACTAAATCCAATAGCAACCAAATTAGTGACTAAATTAAATCAGTTGGTAAACTGCTAGTCGCTAGCTGTTGCGACCAAATCAGCGACCGAATTTAGTGACCGATATAGCGACCAAATTTAGTGACCGATTTAGCGACCGAATTTAGTGACCGATTTAGCGACCGAATGTAGTGACCGATTTAGCGACTGAATTTAGTGACCGATTTAGTGACCAAATTTAGTAACCGATCTAGTGACCGAATTTTGTGACCGATTTTGGGACCGATTATTGAGACTGATTTAGCAACCACTTTAAATTAATTTTTTATATCATTAGCGACCGATTTAGAGTCGAAATTTGTGATATAAATTATTATTTTTATTAAATATTTGATCACCAATTACGTCTCTAAATATTACCATTTTTTTAAATATATTACTTTAATATTCAAAAGAACAATAAAAATAATTTTTTAATTTGTTTTAAATATCTAAAAAATTCAAACACCAAAATTATTTGAAAACATTAATCATATCAATGTATATAATTAAAGAACATAATACATTTAACTAATATTTGTAAGTACTCAAAATAATACAAATAAAATTTTAGTTTAAATATAATATCTTTAGTCAAAATAAATTGCAACATATTGGTTACTTCAGATTAACTTATCACTATCCGTCTAACTCTTCACCATCATGATCACGAGCATCATTATCAGCAATCTCATCATCAAAATCACCATCATCATGATCACGAATCTCATTATCATTATCACTAACCCCATCTTCATGAATTTGATCTCTAGTATATGGCATGGGTTTAAAGTTCAAGCTATTCATCAGTTGATTTATCAAGTGGTTATTGCGCTCAACTGCTCTGTTTGTATTAGCCAATTCCTCTCGAAGTTGATCTCTTTCATTTCTCATTTCTTCAAATTCATGTCTTTGAACCCACTCTGTTGATGAAGAACATGATCCGCGATAATTAGGTCTACTTAATAATACAGTAGATTCCAATCTGAGACCATATACTCGTCCTCTTTTTATTCTAGCAACCTCACACCACACATCTAATTCATTTGGTGGAGGAGTTCCTTGTGAAGTTGTTTCTTGGGTCAATTCTTCAAACCTACGTTTAAATTTTTCCTGTCAACATAAATATAAAGCTAATTAATATTTTAAAACACTTTATTTCGATATTATATGAAGATAAAAAAACCAACATAGAAAAATAAATAATATATACTTTAAAGTTGAAAGCTCTTACATGAACATATTCCGATCTTTTATCAACCCAAGTTTTATCCTTGCCATGTTTATGTGTGTGGAGAAACAAATCTGAATGACTAGGAGGAATGCCATTCAAATTCGTCTAACAACATAAAAAAACTCAACATTAAAAACTTGTAAACATAATATTAATTTGCACAATAGAAACGAAATTTGTAAAACAAAATTACAAGAATTAATTTGCAAAATAAAAATGAAATGCACACAGTCAGATTTAAGTATATTACAATATACAATAGCTTTCAACTACATATTAAATCATATATAAAAGTTAAAATATAGAAAAAGATAGGAAACTTAACCAAATTAACTCTATGTTGGGATGTAGTGATAGAGCCACAAGTGTGAAGAGACCCGCCAAAAACTCCACAGTCAGATGCTCGATTTGTTTTTGCTTGTATGCACACAGTCAGATGAATAAGGTTAGGTAGTATGGTTAAATGGTGTAAAACCATCAGTACACAATCCCAACCTCACATTCCTCGGTTCAACAGCAAAGTCGGGATAACTTTGATCAAAGTGTTGCCAAGCCTCTCCATCTGATGGATGACCATCACTCCAGGTTCTCGTCTATTTTCATAATGTCATCTCATATGTGGAGCTGAGCTCATGGAAGCATATAATCTCTTAAGTCTGGGAATTAGCGGTAAATAATGCATTCTCTTCATAGGTACCTCTTTGAATTTATCCCTACCAATTTTTTTCTTCTCATAACGAGGTGCATTACAAAACTTGCATTCTTTTAATTGTTTACATTCATCAGTGTAGAATAATATACAACCATTTACACAACAATCTATTTTTTCCGCAGTGAGACCAAGTTTTGAAACTATTTTCTTTGTCCTATAATAATCTTTAGGAACCAGATTATTTGGAGGATGTGTCTCCTTCATAAGTGCCACTGTTTGATTAAAAGACCGTTGAGAAATATTTCCCTCTAATTTAATTGCCAACAATCTAGCAGCAAAAGACAATTCAGTGTGATCTTTGCATCCCGGCCACAATGGCTTCTGAGCTGCATTTAGTAAATCATAGAACTTTTGATCATCTATATTTGGGAACTCCTCTAATTCTTCATCACAATGCATTTGATATTGTGGTCCAACAGCATCATAAACCATGTTTTCAAATCTATTAAAATAATTGTTATGTCGCTCTTGTGCAGATTTTTCCTCCTTAATTTCTATATGCAACTCTGGATCACTTTCTCCATGAGATGTCCAATACCAGTAGTCAGGTTTAAACCCTTTCCTTAAAATATGAACCTTAACCACTTCAAAGTCTAAGAAATCAATATTTTTACAAACAGAACAAGGACATCTAATTTCTCTATTTCTCTAAATTGGTCACTATAGGCGAAATTTCTAGTAGTGACTAAGTCCTAACTGTTGTGACTCAACGCGACTCGTGGGAAACATGCATGGTTGACATTATTGTTGTTTCTATGTATGTTCGAACTTAAATTATTCTAGTGTGTGCAGGGGCAATCTTCGTAGGGACATAGGGTGGCCACAACCATCTAAAAGTCTCCAATAATTTTTTTAAAAATATCATTATTTTTTTTAGTAATGTTAGTGAAGCACAATTTGACACAACTACAATAATATATATTAAAATACAAATAAAAAATGCAATTCTTTTTTATTTTACACAGTATTGTATTTGTATTTTATTTTGTGTAAAATTTGTGTTCTCATATTATTCTTTTTTTTTTTATAAGGTACATTTGAGTTATAATTTAATAAACAATTATTTGATCCATGTCATGGATCAAATACATCGGTTTTTGTTGAACAAATTATAACTCAAATGTCTATTATAAAAAAAAAAAAATCAGAGAG
>JBBPBR010000003.1:60663937-60684716 GCA_037974775.1 Cicer pinnatifidum
TATTTTATAATTTTTGTCCACTAGATAGAAAAATTGCATGATTTCAAGAATTTTTGTTAACATTTTTTCTTCATTTTCTTGGATAAGGTCTATATTCTCTAACTTTTCTTTTTAACAAAATTATTAGCTTAAAAAATTAGAATTGCACGTATTAGAGCTACTAACACGTTCTTTCTTTGCTATATTTGTGCGGATTTCTTCAAAAAATAATCGTACGGGGATATGAGTCCTATTATAGGAAGTATTTTTTAACAGTAAATGTTTTCTTCCTCGTTAATAATAAGATATATTTTTTATCCTTAGTTCTAATTACAAATACCGTTATTATTAAAATAAATATTTTATTTATAATATTATTTATTATCTTTTAAAAAAACAAAAAAAATATTTTCTTCACTTGGTTTTTATTTCTTTTTATAGGATTATCTTTAAAGTTTCACGTAAATTAATTATTTCTTTACAAAAATATTTATTTAATTTATCATTGAAAAACATCAATCTTTTATCTCTCTTGTCATATCAGTCATTGCTGGGGTGAGTATATGAAAATGGAGTAGTTATAAATGTATATTTTTAATTTTCTTACATCGATTTAACATTTTATTTATTTTTTATTTTTCTTTTTTTTATTACATCACTTAACATATCGTACATATCACATTACTATCTCTATTTGTATATCTCGCTGGATGTCAAAGGAAATTATGTATATCTATTATTAATTTTTCATTAAAATAATACAATTTTTAGACAAATTTATTATTTGAACTATTTTTTTTTTAATATATGTGAAGTTTATTGGAGGGTCATATAGTAAGAGACATAAGAGTGATAAGACAAATATTATGTGGATTATGCTAATAAAGATCGGAAAGACAATTATTAAGGAACCAAATATGGAGGTTTTGCATTGATAAAAGTAAGATTTAACCCAAGTTTTAATTGACTTGTTTTACATTTGATTTCTTACCAAGTAACTTTAGCATTTTCCATTGCAATCACTTTATCCAGCTGCCTCTCCATACATAAAAAACGTGATATTTGTTTGTTTGTTGTCATAATATATGGGTGTTAGGGTTGACGAGGAATGTGATTTTATTTCAGGGAGGAGTGGCTAGTCATAGTTACACTTTCTCATATTGTTTTCTCAATAAGAAAATTAATTAAGTATATTTTAGAAATTTTAAAATAAAATATAATTTACATTTGTTAAATTATTTTTTTTAACATTAAATTTTTAACTATTGATATTAAATATTTTTTACCAAAGTGAAAATATATTAAAAATATTAATATTAAATGATTCAAAAATAATTATTTTTATTCATAATAGTAATCAAAGGAAATATAAAAATATCATCTTATACGAAGGGATTGTAGAAATTTAAGATTGTTATTTTCTGATGAGTGTTGGAATCCAATAGAATACATTCAGAGGACCTATATTAGTATTGTATGAGTTGGAAATATCTATTATTAATTACATTTATGTTTATATTAAAAAGTTTAGTTTAAGATTATCGGTTAGGGAAACCATATTAGTATCTCAGTTTTCAGACAAGACAAAGATGTAACTTGATACCATCTGCCAACAAAAGAGATGGAAGTGGGGTTAGTCAAATGTATTGTTATGGGCAACAAGGCATAGCAGTCAGACCCAATTTTCAAGATAATCATGATTGTTTCTAGAATTACTGAATTGGACAGAGCACTTCATCATGGTGAGGAATTGGTGGCGCTGAATTTTAAAATTATATTTTTATAGTTAGTTTTTTAATAAATATCTTTAGAATATTTAAAATTGATACAATGAAATTGTTTAAGAGTTTGATGTCTGACATGTGCAATATTAATTCCATCCATTTTTATGATATTTAAATCTTTTTTTTTTTAACAAAAAGAATTGGTATGTATAAGCAACTGATCCCATCGTTAAATATCAAAAATATTTACTAGTGACTCAAAACATGGATTTGACATAAATGTTTAGAAACCGCAAGCATAATTACTGTGACGGTGTAAGAACTAGGGTTGGACAAAAAGTCGAGGTCCAAAATAAATCGAACCGTCCGCGGTCCAGTTTCTGTAACGGGTGGGCAAGATCGGGTTTGTGGGTACGCGGGTCAACCAAAATGGGTTTGTGTGGTTAATAATGGACGAGTTCGGTTCATAATTTTTGAACCACATATACCCAAACCCGTCCGTTTCAAATTAATAATATTATATTTTAATATCTATGATGTCCAAAAAACTAAAAGTCTTTCTCAGTCCTGTCCAAAAAACTAAAAGGTCTTTCTCAGTCCAGAAACAATAGACCCAAATCCAGAATAACCCACCTCACTAAAAATCTGAAACCCTAATTTCATTTCATCACTCTCACTAAAATTGAAACCCTATTCTCATTTTATCACTCTCAACTCATACACTCACACCTCGAAGCCGCCATCAGTTCTGTTCGAAGCTGTGGCCGCCGCCACCACCGGTTCTGTTCGTAGCCGTGATCGCCGCCACCACCGGTTCTGTTTGAAGCCACTGTCACCACCGGTTCAACGACACTAATACCCTCCTTTTGTTTTCCTTTTTCTTCTCTTCAACTGTAAATGAAGAGGGTACAAGCAACACGGTCCTTCACAAAGGCATAGAGGTACATGCAACATCATTTGAGTTCCTTCTTTTTCAAAGTCCATACAAATTGAAATCGGTAACCCGACCCGCAAAATCAATTAAACCCGTGACCCGCATATCAACAAACCCGGGATAAAAATAGTCGAAAATGGGCCTTAGTCTGCCAACCGCAGTTTGGGTTGGATTGGATATTTAGACCCGAATACGTCCAAACCCGACCGTCTGTCCAGCCCTAGTAAGAACAGGTAGAACATGTATAAATCCTTTTTTTTTTTTTCAAACGTGTAGTCTAAATTGAAAACCAGAATAAGTGTTCAATAAATGCAGAGTTTCCCTTAAATCACTTGCAGTATGCAAAACTTGAAATTGATAAAAGAAAAACTTCATATCTCATAAGCTGAAACATAACATAATTGAAACAAAAATATGCTGTACACTAATTTGTTGCATAACCTTGCAAACCAAGAATAAGGTCCACCAGTGTTGGTCCAAATATATCATACAGATAATAAAATCAATATTTACCACCATGTTCATCAATCTAGAACAGCAACCTCTTGGTCAACCCTCCAGTAATTTGCATCATTGAACTCCTTCACACCAGGACTGTCCTCTTCAGAACTTTCCTTTTCTGGCACTGTTGAGACTACGTTTCTTTTTAGTGGCCCCACTTCCCCAACTATCCCTTCTTTGAGAGCTTGTTCCGTCGCCTTACCCGTCCCTTCTAATTCTACACCTACAAACTCCACATCCTCTTCAAATAACGACGGTACAGCTACTGATCTTTGACTTGAATCTCCACCCCCATCCATTGAATCTCTAGTAACCGGTGACCCATTCGATAAGAAAGATTCCCCATTTGAAGAATTAGTATTCTGGTTGCCAAGATGAGACTTACCTGACAAATTACTAGCAGAGTCACCATGATCCAGAAAAGGATTCATACTTGAACCAGCAACTTGCATATCTGATGGCTCACCCCATCCTACCCAATCTGGTAAAGGCCTCTCCCCAAACAAGTCCTCATCGTCTGTTGCCTCAAACTTGTGGAATCCCATGTCATCTGAAGTGCTTGCTTTCTCACTTTCAAAATCTGAAGTGCCTACATTCATGGAAACACTACCAGTTAATCCATTGAGTATGTTTGTGCTTGAGGTAGACGTGCCATTCACAGTATTTTTGCTGTCGGCTAATTCTTCATCCTCTCCAACCACTACCTCATCATCACTACTGTTTCTACCACCATTTACAGCTCCATTCAAGTTTATCTCATCCATCATTTCAGAAGATGATCTTCCCCCAGTTTCATCACCAATGCTGTCATCTTGGAATGCAAACCAGTTGGAGTTTGTAAACAGATTGCTGCATAGAACATATAAAGTTAACTAATGTCAACATTTACAGTTGAGTGAAACAGAAAACACCTTGGACACCCAAAGATTGGTTGCCAAATTAAGTATCATCCACAAAAGTGATGGGCATAAAATAAAAAAACAATGCATCTTCTACTGGGCATTGTCCCAACGGGTTGAAGATCAAAACACAGTTATGTGAATCCAGCAAGAAGCAGGCAATGAACACAAATTGATTTATTAATGAAATTTTCAAATAAATGTAATATGTAAAAGGTGAAACAAAAAACAAAATGGAAGAGCAAGACCTTGTAGAAAAGTGGTTATAAGACTGTAAAAACAGCTATACAATGATCATTTATTCTTATGGTTTATCATCATTAATGTGTTTCATTCGACCAATCTTTATCAACAATAATTATTTATTGTTAACAATATAGACATAAGCACAATGTTCAGATTAACTAAACTGCAGTAATATCCTGGTTGCAGTCTAAACTCCTAAATGCTACTTAGCTTTCTTAGTTTTTTTACCACATGCAAAGATTTAGTTTGTATTAATTTCTGAGGACTTCTTAGTGAGGTGATTTGAGAGATTTTGTCCAAGAAACCACATCTTGACAGCCGCCGACCAGAGAAAACATGTTACATGGCTCTTAACAAAGGATTCAGACTTCTTGTTCTCCTTCTGCGCAAGATCTAAACTTGAACTCATCTTCAACAGACTAGAAAGGTACAGGCAGCAAGAAATCGTAGAGAAAGCACCAGAAATAGTAGGACCCACTGACCAAACTTGGCCAAACCAGAAAGGACAGCAACAGATGGTGGCGTGTGGCCTTCACGCACCGGCGGAGCTTAAAGTGGCAAAAATGTGTGTGCGGCGCGTGAGAAGGCTGACGGCAGCGGTGCTCCGGTGAATGGCCGATCTGACTAAGGCGAGTCTAATGGTGGGGGTGGTGTGACCCGTCGGACTGTGTATGTTGGACAATTAACAGGACAGCCACGTATGTGACTGTGACAGCTAGGGTTTTTTAAACTTTGACAGGCCCGTTTATCGTGAGCTCTGATACCAACTTGAGAATTAGATTTTTGTGCTGAATAACTTGAGAGAATAGCTCTCAGCATGATATTATATAATCAGAATTGTACAAGGAGAATCTCTTAATTAAGGAAATAAATCTGGACTAGATCCAACCTATATCAAACCTAATAAAAACAAAGAATAACATACCTTAATAATAACAAACTAAATCTTTGCATGTCTCAATCTAAGGCAGGAATTGCTATTCCCAAAGAAAGTATGCTTTGGATATCTTGGAAGAAATCAGTATGCTAGATTGTAAGCCAATTGACACCCCTATGGATCCAAATGTCAAACTCCTACCGGATGAGGGGGAGTCCTTTCCAGATCCAGGAAGATATAGGAGGTTAGCTGGGAAGTTGAATTACTTGATCATGACAAGGCCAGATATTTCATACGATGTGAGTGTGGTGAGTCAATTCTTGAACTCCCCTTGTGATAGTCATTGGAATACTAAGGCTAGAATCTTGAGATACATTAAAGGAGCTCCAGGAAAAGGACTTGTTTACACAAACAAAGGTAATTCAGATATTGTTGCTTACACAAATGCAGATTGGGCTGGAAGTCCTTTCGATAGACGGTCCACATCTGCGTATTGTGTTCTTATTGGAGGTAATTTGATTTCCTAGAAAAGCAAGAAGCAGAACATTGTTGCTAGATCTAGTGTTGAGGCTGAATATCAAGCTATGGCACTTACTACTCAAGAGCTCATATGGCTCAGACACCCCCAAGAATTGCGCTTTGGTAATATAGGCACTGTGAGTCTCATATGTGATAATCAAGAAGCCTTACATATTGCTTTTAATCCAGTCTTTCATGAGTGAACTAAACATATTGAAATTGATTGTCATTTTGTTCGTGAGAACATTGTGTCTGGCGAGATTGCTACTTCATTTGTTGGTTCTAATGATCAACTGGCAGACATTTTCACAAAGACTCTTCAAGGACCAATGCAACTTATATATGTGACAAGCTCGATGCCTACAATCTGTATACTCCAGCTTGAGGGGGAGTGTTGAGACATGCAAAGATTTAGTTTGTTATTATTAAGATATGCTATTCTTTGTTTTTATTAGGTTTGATATAGGTTGGATTTAGTCCAAATTTATTTCCTTAATTAAGAGATTCTCCTTGTACAATTCTGGTTATAAATAATAACATGTTGAGAGCTAATCTCTCAAGTTATTCAGCACCAAAACCTAATTCTCAAGTTGATTTATCATCATTAATGTGTTTCATTCGACCAATCTTTATCAACAATAATTATTAATTGTTAACATCTATCAAATCCAAAATATAGACATAAGCACAATGTTCAGATTAACAAAACTGCAGTAATATCATGGTTGCAGTCTAAACTCCTAAATGCTACTTAGCTTTCTTACTTTCTTTACCACTTCTAACACAGCCACCCCCTAGTACTAATTTCTGTATGTTATGGATAATTCACAACCACAGACAAGTCAACCATAAAGATGAAGCAGAAATATGTTCAGAGCTTATGAAAAGTCAACCATAAAGATGAAGCAGAAAACATCTACAAAAGTATCTGGCAATATATAACATGTTTTATGTGTAAACACAAGTGAGTTCTTTATTTGTGTATGTCATTTTGCATAAATTATCATACTGCCTGTTATAACAAGATCACAGTTCTTCAAACCAAATGACTGGCTATACGAATATGACAATAATTACTCACCTCCCTTGATCATCACCAAGTCTAAGTGACGATATGACTACTTCAGCAGAATCATCATCAAAGTAGACATCCTACATTTGATCAAACAAAAAAAAAGTTACCAAAGAATGTAAACTTACTATATGATAGATGAAGAAAGTAAAAATTAAAATACTTTCATATTTTATTACTTCAGCCCTAAACTTTTTATATAGGAAAATAAATTACAAAAGTAATATTGAGTAATAATGACATCAATTTTTTCTTTTATGAAATGCCGCTCAATCACAATGTGCTTGGTTCTATCACGTTGTACAGGGTTATGAGTTATACTTATTGTTGTTTTGCTATCACAAAACAATTTTAAGGGTGAGTCAACTTTCATTTTCAGTTCGTCCAAGAGTTTATGAATCCATAAAAGTTCACAGATTCCTTGAGCCATTGCTCTGAATTCAGCTTTTGCACTGCTTCGAGAAACAACCCCTTGTTTCTTACTTCTCCAAGTAACTAAATTACCCCAAACATAGGCACAATATCCAGTGGTGGATTTTCTATCAGTAATTGATCCTGCCCAATCAGCATCTGTAAATATAGAGACTTTTGTGTCATTAGTTTTCTTAAAGCACATACCATTTCCAGGATTGGATTTCAAGTACCTTATGATCCAATCAACTGCCTCCAAGTGTTCTTCATAGGGAGTGCATGATTGGCTTACAACACTCACAGAGAAAGCGATGTCAGGTCTAGTGTCGGCTTGATATATAAGTTTGCCGACTAACCTCTGGTATCTTACAATCTCAACATGAACATTGCCTTTCTCCCAAAGATTAGCATTTAATTCCATAGGAGTATCTGCTAGTCTACACCCACTCATCCTAGTTTCTTCCAAGAGATCTAGGATGTATTTTCTTTGAGAAACAACAATTCCCTTCTTTGAGCGAACAACTTCCATACCAAGAAAATATTTCAGTGCCGCATAAATGTTTGATCTCAAATTCTTTTGTCAAGTTTTTCTTCAATCTTTCCATCTCAACAATGTCATCTCCAGTGAGAATAATATCATCAACATATACAATTAGAATTGCAATTTTACCAACATTAGAGAACTTCATGAATAGAGTATGGTCTGATTGTCCTTGCATATATCCTTGCCTTTTGACCGACTGAGTGAATTTTTCAAACCAAGCCCTTGGGGATTGCTTGAGACTACAAAGGGATTTATGTAGTTTGCACACATTTGAACCAAATTTATCTTCAAAGCCAGGTGGACTATCCATGTATACTTCCTCCTCCAAATCACCATTCAGAAAAGCATTTTTTTACATCAAGTTGGTTAAGAGACCAATCTAAGTTCACTATCAAGGACAAAAGAACTCTAATAGTGTTTAATTTGGCAACAAGAGCAAAAGTCTTTGAGTAATCAATGCCATATGTCTGAGTATACCCTTTAGCAACCAAGCGTGTCTTGTATCTTTCAATTGTGTTATCAGAATTATATTTCACAGTAAATACCCATTTACAACCGACAGTATTCTTTCCTGTAGTTAACGTCATGACTCTGCAAGTTTGATTCTTCTTAAGAGCTCTCATCTCCTTAAGAATAGCTTCCTTCCACTTTGGAATTTTTAGAGCCTCTTGTATATTTTTTAGAATTTCTACAGCAGACAACTTAGAGTTAAATGCAGCAAATGAAGAAGACAATTTTGAGTATGACACATAATTAGGCAAAGGATATTTAGTGCATGATCTAACAAGTTTTCTAATT
Organism: Cicer pinnatifidum; assembly: GCA_037974775.1. NCBI lineage: Eukaryota > Viridiplantae > Streptophyta > Magnoliopsida > Fabales > Fabaceae > Cicer > Cicer pinnatifidum. Next base: position 60,672,442 of record JBBPBR010000003.1, read on the forward strand.
GCAATAGGAAGGTCTATATCAGGATACTCGACATGACTCTTAAGAACAGAAGAAGACTTACATGTATCAAGATGATTTGTTGGATTATCTATTGGTTCGGAATCTTGGAAGGTCAGAGAATGGGTCCTTCATTTCTCTGTTTATGGTTTCTTCTTTCAAAGAGATTTCCCTTCCAAGTAGGGTCAATTGTAGTAAACTTGTTTTGTATCTCTTTATCTGAGTAATTATGTTATGGCATTTCATGTGGTCCTTCATTATTATTGAGACCAATAATTTGATCATTGTGATTTTGATTTGAAATCGTCTCTCCCGAATCTGTCGAAACCTCATTCATAAGTGGATTGAGTTCCAATATGGATTCTTGGACATTTTATTTTGGTGCATCAATATAAGTCTCAGAATTTTGTGACAGCACTATATCACTAAAAGTAATGATGTTTTCAAAAGTAAAAGACGAATCTTCCTTAAAATATCCCCCCTGAAGATGAATGTCAGTAAAAAATGGTTGATTTTCAACAAAAGTAACATCCATGGTTACAAAAACTGTTTTTGATTTTGGTTCAAAACACCGATACCCCTTTTGAGTTGGAGAGTAACTGGTAAACACACATTTTATTGCTCGTGGCTCGAGTTTGTCAAGCTATGTATGTGCATGAACAAAAGCAGTACAACCAAAAAATTTTAGTGGCAAATCAGCAGAGACACTAGTCAAAGGAAAATAATTTCGAAAAATATCAAGGGTATGAAAATCTAAAACTTTAGATGGCATTCGATAAATTAAATATGATGCAGTTAAAACAGTTTCACCCCACAAATATTTTGGAACCTTATTTGCAAATAGTATAACTCTAGCAACCTCAAGAAGATGCCTATTCTTTCTCTCTGCAATTCCATTTTATTGGGGTGTATTAACACAAGAACTTTGATGTACAACCCCATTTGCAAGAAAAAAATCGGACAAAAGTATATTAAAATATTATTTCTCATTCTCACTTCTAAAGACTTGAATATTTGTTTGGTAGAGTGTACACCATTTTAAAGAAATTTTTGACAACTTGCTCAACTTTCGATTTTTCTTTCAATAGATAAACCTAACAAATTCTAGTATGATCATCAATAAAGGTTATAAACCATTTTTTATTAGAAAATGTGTTTATTCTATTAGGACCCCAAACATCACTATGAATAACTACAAACGATTTTGATTGTCTATATGGTTGTGTAGAAAAAAGAAGAACATTGATGTTTAGCAAATTCACAAGTTTCACAATAAAATAAAGACGGATCATTCTTAGAAAATAATTTAGAAAACAAATGTTTCAAATACGGAGAACTAGGATGTCCTAACCGTAAATGCCATAACATAATATCATCATTATTAGAAGGAACAAAAATAGATTCTAAGCAGGTACTCGTTTTTTGTTGGTCTTTAAAGTCGAGTCCATTGTCAAGATAATAGAGTCCTCTACTCTCCTTAGCATTGTCAATCATCTTCCCCCTGCTCAAATCCTTAAAAGTGCAATGAGCATGAAAAAAGTTAGCTTGACAATTTATATCCTTTGTTAGTTTAGTAATGGATAATAGATTACATGATAAATTGGGAACATGTAAGACATCATTTAAGGTTAACACAGGTGACATAATAATATAACCTTTCCCTGCAATGGTTGAAAGAGAGCCATCTGCAATTTTAATTGTGGTTACCTACACAAGGACTATAAGAAGAAAACAGACTCGACTCTCCAGTCATATGATCGGTAGCACCAGAATCGAAAATCTAAGTATGGCTAGAAGTGACACTAAGTAGAGCAGTATTTGGAAAATTACCTCTCTGAGCTATAGAGCAAAAAGAAGTTTGAGACTCAAGGAGTTTGTACAATTGATCTAATTGTTCTTTGGTGAAAGAAGATGGGCTTGAAGGAGACTACTTCTCTTGATTAGAGGTACCAGCTTGGAGCGCATGAGTCATTTCCTCCTTTTTTCTTCCAATTTAGAGGTTTTCCATGGAGCTTCCAACATGTATCACGTGTGTGCCATGGACGTTTGCAATGTTCGCACCATGGTTTCTTGCTATCTCTCTTCTCGTCTTCATTCTTAGTGACTAGGGCATAGCTTTCAACCTCAACAACAGAAGGTAACTTAACCCTCGTAACACATTGTCTCGCCTTTTCTCTTCTAACTTTTGAGAACGCTTACCGAAACGATGGCAATGGAATTTTTCCCAATATTCTGCTTCGGACTTCATCAAGCCGCTTATTAAGCCCAACCAAGAACATGAATACTCGGTCGTTCTCATGTCTCTTAAGAAACAAAACACTGTCGTCACAACACTTCCAATGATCATCATAACAGAGATCCAATTCTTGTCATAGTGTCATCAACTTATTATAATCGGTAGTGACATCTCTATCTCCTTGTTTGGCATGCCACAATCATGATTTGAGATCGAAAATTTTAGAAGAATTCTAAATGTCAGAATATGTTTCTTTGACATCCTCCCAAACTTCATTCGCAGTAGGCAAAAACATAAAAGGTTTTCTAATCATTGATTTTATATTACTAAGCACCCAAACAACAATATCAGATTTCTCAGATTTCCAAAACCTATAATTTGGATCAGTTGTGGCAGGCATTTGCACCTCTTGTGAGGAAACCATATTTTCCCTTACCGTCTAGTATCAATCTTGCGGTTTTGGACTATTCGACATAATTTTTTCCATTGAGTTGTTGGATGTCAACCTTGAGGGCATTAGAAGTTCCCTCATGGCAAAAAAATTGGAAAATTGATAAATTGGAAATATGTAAGACATCATTTGTTTTCTGATTTTCCACCCAAAACATCGTTGCTGTCGCCGCTACCTACAAGGGCTACCATTAGGTAGATAAACGACAAATATGGTCGACTCTTTAGCTCAGTTAGTTATAGCGTCCCAAGGTCAAAGGTTTAACTCTTTTAGTTTTGGATCCCCAAACCCCACTGGATTGTGGAACCCTAACCAAAGCTCGTGATACCATGAAGAAAGTAAAAGACAGAATACTTTCATATTTTATTACTACAGCCCTACACTGTTTATATAGGAAAAAAAATTACAATAGTAATACTTTATAATAATGACAGAATTATAAAATAAAAATAAACATAATAATATAAAATAAAAGAGAATCAAATTTGATTTCTCTTTATTCTTCAACAATAAAACACATACAATCAAATCAGTGATGTCAAAATGCAAGATTACAATGTGTTGGAAACCCTAGCCACCTCCATTGTGGGCCACCTTGGGTTGTGTTCACTGCATCCTCTTAACACCTTCACATAATTGGGTGTGAACATGTGAAGCGGTGTGTTAAGATCCAACACTGACTAGAGGTATGACCAAATAGTCTATACGAGGCTTGGGCTTCTCAGTTCCTCACCCTTTGAGCTAACTTTGGGTTTTGAGCTAGCCTCGGTCAAAATGCTAATATGGCATGAGTCTATCCTAGATTTATTATTGGGCCACTAGCATTTGCCAATTGTTCGTGCTCCAAATGTCAGGTCCTACACATGGCAGGGAAACCCTAGTTGCTTTCATTGTGTCCATTTTGGGTTGTCTTCATCGGGTTGGGCGTGAGGGGGATTCTTTATTTTTATATAGACAAATGCTAGTAGATTAATGGTTGTTAGTTTTCAGGAATTGAAGCCTAGACTTCTTGGTTAAAACTCCTTTATCATTCCTCAGCTCACCAACCAATCTGCCTACTTGGTACTGTGATGGCAAATTTTGACACCCACATCAATTAGAGATACGGTATGGTCAAAGTAACCCTTATAAGGCTTGAGCAATCCTCACCCCTTGAGCAATCCTCACCCCTTGGCCCAAATTCTAAGACTATATAGGATGAGTACCGCTAAACTAAACCACATAAGAAAATGAATAAGGGGAAAACTAGGGATTAGGGTAGTAACAACCTTTCATACAAGGCAAGGAGGGTGGGGAAGATTAGGAATGAAGATAGAAGGGAAGATTAGGAATGAAGATAGAAGGGAAATTTAGGGAAGAAGGCATCCAATCAAATATTTTATCAAAATTAGTTTAGTTACCATAAATAAACCAAATTGTTACCTCATCATCTCGTTCAACACCACCATGATCCTGTAATTAAGATCATCGACGCATTAGTCCAGCATATGAAGGTTGTAGTGTCAAAAATAAAAATAAAAATGGGATGCAAAAATGAGGGAAGCCAGATGATAGCACACAGACAGACAACCATCAACAAACCTCTTCATTCTCCTCATTTCCATAAATTTTGTATCCAAAAGCCTGGCTCAAATTATTTGCTAATGCCGCAACGTCATAGTCTCTATCATGGATATCATCGTCATCACTATCCCTCATCCTATCATGTAATGCAGTTGGACGTCTGCACACATAACGAGGAAAATAAAAGATCAACCAAAATAATGAAGGGCTTGCAGCATCCACTCACCCATGATTTTAATGTCAGACACAAAACCAACCCACCAAACCCCTATTACTCAAGCTAATCTCACTTGTCATCACACGTCTACCCATTTAAGGCATATCCTTGCCCATTTTGGTACTCAGATGTTGTTAAATGTGACACCCTTATACCCCAACCTTTGACCCCACATGTTATGAAAGGACCTGTAAACGTGGAGATATACAAATAAAAAAATAAGCCTTGCCCATTTTTACTTTTATCACTAAACCAAAATTTACACCACCAATTAAGACATACGCCGAAGAAAAACACCTTGATAATTGAAATCAAAGCTTACCCACAAGCCCAACGGTTAACATTCTCAACCACATTCCGCTCCTGAAGAACTGTAGCTTGCCACTCATTCCACGCATGGTTCTCCTACAAATGTTGAAGAAATAAAATTTTAGTATATATTAGATAGAGTTAATTCAAACATAATTTTCAGATGTAAGTTCAACTCCATTGACTAAGGCACAAGAAAACTACTCAACTGAGAGAGTGAGAGGACAATGAAGCCCAGAGAAACACATACAAATAATGAAAGTTCTTTAGAAGAAAAGACCTTGCTCAGGGATCTAAAGCCAAAACATCTTTGATACTATTGTAATTAAACAATTATTAAAAAATGAACTAAACCCATCATGGACTCTTATCCTCAAAGTAAAACAAAATGAGCTTTTACACAAAAGAGATATCAAAGCTTCTTATTTCATTAGAGAGAGAGAGAGAGAGAGAGAGAGATACCAAAGCTTATACAATGAGTTTTTAAGCAAATTTGTCAATGATTTAGTTCAAGGCAATGTTTTTTATATTTAATATTTATTACAAGATGGCAAGGTTTCATATACTACTCAGTACTTACTATGAAATCCATTAACCTTAGTCCATGAATTTATAGAAACTAACCTGAAGACATGCCACAATGTGGCTTTGGTTTTGAGCCAGCTGAATGAGTTTATTAGCAATTCTGGTAATATGTCCAATGTTTCCTACCCGTGTCGCCCGTTTTCCAGCCGCAGGTACTGTTCGCTGCAAGATCACATAAATTCAGCTTAAAGATGTTCATAAACAGTGCTTTTTGAATATATCACATGTACTCGTGTCTGATGTATCTTTCTTTTCACTTTTAATTTAATAAAAGATGAAGAAAATCAAGATAGCTGAATTTGATATACTATAAAAAGATTTGCAAGCGCATTATGTTTCTCAGCATCATAGTTTTAGTAGCTGTATATTAGTGACTAAACATACAGTCTTTCATGTATTAGTTTAAGGCATCCATTTACCTGATTGCCTTCAGCAGAAAGAGTACATTGCTTATCTACTTGGAGAAATCTCCCAATTAAATCACAATCTCGGAGAAGATGATCAATAATGACATCAGCTTTGCTCTCCAAACATGATAAGATGATAATTTCTATGTGATGGTGTAAGGAGTTATTGTACGGATACCTGTATTAGTAGATAATGTACTAACAGTGAGAAACACCTATGCACAATGCATCAAGATTATTTTAGACATCTATGCAACTCTGCGAAACTGAAAATTAAAAATTGCTTACTCAAAGAAAAGGTCAACGATTCGTCCAATGGTTCCTGAGTTGACCAATTCTTTTTCTGCAACTTCATTTCTGGTTTTTAAAAGTACTGCAATAAATTCCACGATCTGAAATAAATAGGAAATTGATCAGAGAAAGAACATATATCTAATATGATAATTAGAGCTATCTTTGTTTAGGAATTTAAGAGTGCTCAAACTACATAATGAAGATTGAAGGTTATATGTGGAATAAGATTAAATCTCAACTGACAACTACGGCCTAGTTCCTAATGGGGCAGCAACATCAAATTTGTGATACAATATAACAAACCTTCAATCGATGCTTGCCAAGTGGAGGTCTCAATTCACCATATGTTGTCGGCAATACCTTGTCATCAGATGACACATCCAAAAGCACAAGCAAGTCACCTGTAGACAAAATATGCAACCTTAATTATGATGTGACAGATTATGCACAAAACAGAAGAGATAAGTTTTCTTATCACTCTTCAAGACTCTAAGTCAAAATATAACCAAAGGTACATAACTACTACCATCTACCACAGCCCCCTCCCTCCTCTCCCAAAGAAACAGCCAGACAAAACTGACATCCACAACAATTTAACCAAAGGTATTTTGATAGCTATTGATGCGGCTAGAAGAATTGGGAAACAAGTGGCTGTCAAAAAACGAAAAAAAAATCAATGGTTCTCAAAATAATTCCTACCTCTGTCCCTAATTATAAGCACAATTTGGAAAAGAAAAAAAGTTGTCGCTAAATACAAGCACTCTTTCAACTTACTATGTGCATTTATTATTACTCTTCCAAACATGCCCCTTATTAATACTACTAATTTACCTTGGAATATGAAAAGTCAAATTTCACACATAGAAATACAACGGTTATTTTAGGGGCATTAACACATAAAATAAACACATTAACTATTCTACGAACTCTTCTTAATAAGAGTGAAAAAAACAATGGGTGCTTATAAAAAGGGATGGAGGTAGGAGAACCCAAACCACATTACAACCCATTTAATTGGCAAGGATCCGTGCATCTTTCTTCTAGGAAAAGTACTGATCCACTTCCTTTCTATTGGTAAATTCCAGATTATTCTGTTACAGTTTAACAGCACTGCTCTCCAGTGATTTTTTTACCAGGACAAAAAAATGGTAAATGAAGATTATAATTTTGTTGCAACAAATGAAAATCTTCAACTGAAAGTCTCAAACTAAGTAAAACGCCGAAAAATACCACATTACAAGCAAGGCTACACAAACTATAATTACCCATTCCCCTATCTTGCAGTTTCTGCTTAATAGACCTCCTGTATACTAGGGTTCACCCTCTTAGTGTTTTTTTGTCAAAATCTTATTATTCATCAAAATGACTATGCATCTCATAACATAATTGAAAAAAACCTGTAAGTTTTTTTTAAATAGTTAATTTCCTTGAGTAATTTGAAATATATTATGATCTTAGTATTCATTCTGAACATGTAACATAAATAACTGGAAAACCCTAATGTATTGTTGAGCATATAAACTATTCCACGCATTGGGGATAACATAAACTATACTTACCAACTTTAGGGAGCATTGCACCAATAGTATCTGGGTTTACAGGAATTGGCGGTTCATACATGTTTTGATTTCGGAATGAATGAAAAAGTGTAGATGAAAAAGCTGATTTTTTGGGATCCAGCAAAGAAATACACACAGAAAGTGAGTTGACAAGGCTAGACTTCGATTGTGAATCTTCCAATGCATAATCCAAAATCTTTGCAACACAACTGCAAAGTAATAAAATTTACTAATTAATTTACAGGAATATATTAAGAAAGCAGAAAGTAAAGCCTTGCAAAGCAAACCTTGGACTTGAAAGCTTAATAGCTAAAGTGGATGATGGAATCCGGGTTATTGTACATAATGTTTCAGCTACATTGGCATGTACTTCAGGAGGACTCTGGTTCGAAAAAATAGGAAAAGTTGTCAGATTATTTATAACAATTTTCAAAAGACAACACGGAAGCAGATATCCCATAAAATTCAAACAGTCAATCTTTCAGTTTACCAAAGGATTGTTTTTCCATCTTTTTCCATTTACAGCTCTAGAATATATTTTATGTGAGCCAATGTGGACAAGACAAACTCAGAACACCACAACCATGCATTAATTGAAAACTTAAGAGTGTGGCTTCATGTAAGCTAATGAACAAGAGTCTAATCAAATTTTATTAAACATCCTGAGGATCATCTACCAAAAAATGAATAAAGTAGCCTCCTACAAAATTTGGTTAACATTATGATGTTTTGTATGCATCTAGGTGCATACGCAACATAAAGCCAATCAGGAACATCTGGTTGGAGGAATATAAACCTAGAATATAAATGTTTCACTTACCGAGGGACTTAATTTATCGACAATCATCTCTAGCAGGTTGCTCTCAGCCAACCATTGCATCACATCTATAAAGTTGGGATATGCATGGTCATCCGCACCAACCAATCGAACCAAAACCTGTGGAAAGAACTTATCTCAGAACCCATTATAACACAATAGCAAGATCTCAATTATATTATATTGATGTTTACCTCCATGATGGAGGTTATGCCTATCAAATCAACCAGTTGGCGAAATACATGTTGATGGGCCTGCAGAAATATGCTAAAGCATGAATACAAGATAATTTCACAAGGACACCATGTAACTTATAGGTAAAGGTTAACTATAAAATAAACTACATATTGCTTCGCATGGTTATCAAATCATGAATCAGAATAGTGAATCAAATTTTATTATGAATTGTAATTATCAATAAAAATAAGACATTTCTAATTAATAAAAAAGAAAGTGACATAGCAAAATTACAAGTTGATATATTATATATGAACCTCAAAACAATTCAAGATTCAAGTCATAAATCAAATGACATAAGAAAAGTAGCTAGTTATACAAAGTTGACAACAAAAAGTGGTTCGCTACATTAAGTTTAGGTAGTGATTCATTAGAATGAATCAAAATTCATCATAATGAATTGAGATTAAAGATGAGATTCATGTCTAAAATAGATACACACTAGAGATAAATATCGACAGTGCTTGGTTACGTAACGAATCAAGATATGACTGCTCATATCTTAAGATAATAACCATGCTGCTTCGCATAAAGATGTTATGAACAAAAGTAAAATGTTTTATACCCAGTGGTAGTTTGTTGCCCCTTTAAAATTGTAAAAATATCACATCGTAGTAAAATATTACTACAGATCAACATTGCTCTACTTACTTGAACATAACTGATAAGTGGTCCTGTCTTCCGGATCATTAGACAAACAACAACCTGGAAATGGCAACAAATTAGCATCAAGGAAATTATTTCAATATATCCATATAGTTTTTTATTTTTGAAAAATTTGAAAGAAAAAAATATCCATATAGTTATTATAGATAAAATGTCACAAAAACAAAAAGTTCTGACTGGGAAACATATACCTTGCTGAAGTACCCAGCCAGCAAGGTACTATGAGAACGATCAGGTTCCAAGAAGGAGAATAATAAGTTCATGAGCTGCAATAACAAGAATCGTAAGTGGAAACAACTACAAGCAAAGAAAACAAATATCAAAGTGTCATGAAAATGGAGTATAAACCTCCTCTTCATCCACCAAGGTCTTCAAAATGACATCAATTTCACATGTAAAGATCTCACAGGCCATGAACGGAAACCTAAATCATAGATCAACAAGCAGATCCTAAAATGGGGGAAACAAAAAACTTGAAACTTTCAAATATAAGTTCTTTTGAATCAAATTATTAATTAAAACAGCATACTTGAAGACCCGTTTATTTTCCACATTGTTTGGTGGTTCTTCAATAATGTAGCGAAGCAATTGCTCAACCTGTGCTTTATCTCTCAGACTGAAAACAAAAACAACAATAGCAAAAAATTCAATTACCTTTCATGGAATCACCTTTGTGTATCAAGCCTGTACTTTTTATGTAATTAAACTTACTCTCACCCAACACTGAAGGTAAAAATGTGCAGATACAGAAAAGAAATAAAAAACAACAACTAAGCCTTAGTTTCAACCAAGTGGGGGCTACATTTATTGTTCAACATCATTAGACTCCATCAAACCATAATAAGCACAGAATTGGCAGAAAATTGTTAAAGAAGGAAAAAGTCCATTATTTTGAACTGATCAGAAACATACAAGTTAATGAGACGACTGTTCAAGGCCTTGCATTCCTGGATTATTTCCTCTTCATCCAGAAGCTCTTCCAAACTATAGTTCTCTTTGTCCAATACTGCCTCGACCTGTAGACCATCAGCAATACAAAACAAGACATTGAGCATGTAAATAAGTTAGACAAGCTTTCATCCCACCCTAGACTTCGAACATTAAACTAAAGCTTCCATCTTAATAATTTCACTTTAGTGATCTATCTTAACAGCAACATAGAATTATGATAATCATGAAAAGTTTAAAGCAAGTGTTGAGAACTGCCTTCAAAATTTGAATTCAAATCTATAAACACATGAAGCAAAAAGCTTCCATTAGCAAAAGACAATGACCGGGAACTTCATTTGAAATTTGAATTCAAATCTATAAAATACGAAAGTTAAAAAGTTTTTAAAGAAACTTTTTTATGAGATTCCTCTATCTTTCTCTTTTTTATTTCATGAAATTTGCATTAATCTGACTGTATATAGCTTTAAACAAGGACTTTTCAATACTCAGTAGGTATATATTCAAATTAACACCTTAAGATAGGAAAAGTAAGAAAAATTACGTAAAAAACATTAATTAATTGAATAATTTACAAACTAAAGCAACTGAAACTTACAACCGAATTAAAGCACAGAAGAAGTAAAATAACGACAGCTAAGCTAAATTTGGTCCAGCAAATGAAAATTACGATTAAAACACGCGCTGCTAGCACGAAAGAACAATGAACTAATTAAGTAATTAATTAGCAATTAAAGAGAAATTAACTATTGCTAAATAATAACCGTGCAATTGAAAGGGGGAACTAAAACTAACTGATGCTACAACTAATGAGGGCAAAAAAAAATTTAAATAGAGAAAGAATAGAAGAGGAAATTGAATGGAACAGAACAGAATTGGACTGTTACAGTAAGAGTGAAAAAAACTCACCGGAGATGAGGCGGATATGGAGGGGAGCTTCCAAAACATGGCGGCTAAGAAGAAAGAGAGCGAAGAAGGATGGGATCTGTGAAGTATTGGTGTCTCTAGCAGGGGAGCATGGAATTGGGGAGGTGTAAATAGGAAACTGTAAACCCTAATTTCGATAGAGGGAGATCGAAAAGAAGCGAGGCTTGAAGATCGATACAGTGCTAAGAGAGAGAGATTAGCTACGGACTACGGTAATGGAAGAGCAGTGAAAGGAGGGGAAGGGATGCTCCGGTACAAAAATAATCTATACTCAGAAATTATTCTTTTGTTCTGTGAGATTTTATAAATATAATCTTTTTATTTTATTTATTTATTGACGTCTAATCATTTTATTTTAGAGTTGTTTTACATTGTATTTAATCTGAACTATCCATCTTATTATTTATTTTTACTTAATAATCGCCTATTAAAAATAATTATTCAATTATTAGACGTCAGTTTGTGCATAGCTTTTTCTCTTTATTGTATTTTGAAATTTATGAGAAATGAATTTTGGGTAAGATGTAGAAAATATCAGAATCATAATACACATGGATAATGTCAATTATCTAATTAAAAGATATAAGACTGTAATAATAGTGATAAACGAGTTAAGGAAAATAGTAATAAGATTGTAAAAAGTTCAAGACCTATCTTCAATACTGGTCGTTTAAAAAAATATATATTTAATTTTGATGAAGGTATAATGACAAAGCATGTACTATATGTTGTGTTAGAAAAATAACTATCCATTCACACCTATAAATATAATGTATGAGTGAATATGGTTAATGTATGAGTGAATATGATGTAAACAAATAGAGTTTTACATGATCAACTTAAATCTAACTCAATCCAAAGTGTTAAGGTTTATTTATAGTTTGCGTCAAACATACAATTAAATTTAAAGGAGTTTAGTTTGAGTAAGGAATTTATAATTTTAAACCCACAAAATTATTCTGTTGAATTAAACTTGTACACTTATTAAGTATGTTTGAAAGTTTGGTTTTGGAGGAGAAGATAGTATTTTTTTTTTTTCAAATTAAGAAAACTTTACAATGT